>JANSTX010010300.1:0-18831 GCA_027564355.1 Penthetria funebris
ATCCGATAAAGCTTATACTCCCACACATTCTTTCAATTATAATATCAGTTATACATGTAAAGTTTTAAGTTTGTATGTATTATACTAACAATTTTAATCTAAAAAATAAAAAAAGAAGTAAAAAGTTTGTTCCCAGGGAAGGAATATCTTTGACGAACGTATTATTTTGTGCACAACCGATTTTAATTGACCTCCGCGTTTACCGGATTTAATTACTTCTGATCGATTATTTCCATTTGAGATATTTGCAAGAAAGATTTTACGTTTAAAATTTAAGAACCCTTACCCAATTAAAAAACAATGTCCGTACTTGAAATTTTGCTAAAGATTATTGAAAATGTTTGTAACTATCATGTACCAGATATCATTTTTCATGGTTAAAGGGGAAAAAAATAGTTTTAAAAAAATATATCATAATCATTATCGCTTGATTAAAAAAGTTAGAAAGAATTCAAAGCACAATGTTCATTTTGCGTCATCCTGTATATATGGGTTGATGCTTTGTATTATGTTTATACATTTTGTATCAAAAAATCTATACTAAAGCGTTGTGTAACCATATTGCAATAATATAGGTAATTCAATCTATCTTTAATTTCACGCGGTATAATCGGTGTAACTTGATCACGATAAATGTAAATGACATCTGAGTGGTCTGGGCTAAAAAGTGAAAATCTGTCGTCATTGTCAATTAGTTAAGAAATATCTCACCAACAGTTAGATAACTAGAGATTATTCTAGTATACAGAATTATTAAGATGTAGAATCGGACATTTAATTGATTCTACTTTGTTTTGATTTTCATTTGATATTTCATATTATAATAGAAATGGTAAGTTTGCAACGAAGTGTTGTCCTTTTGCTCCTATGTGGAAAAAAAATATTTAAAGATGATGATGATAATGAGTGTACTAGGAGTGTATATAATATTTATAATATATAGTTTGAAATGGTAAAAGAAAATTAAGTAAAACTAAATGGAAAATATGCATTTTGTTTTTCATTTATTATTTAAAATTTGTGAAATTTATCCTTAACATATAAAGAATATGTAAGCAAGGGATTAAACACATTCTAACACTTAATGCCATCATCCATCTATACTAGTGCAATTAAATGTGTCCTATAAGTGTCCAATTTGAATATTATGCTCAATTACCAGTGATATTATAGTTAACTAAGCTGCTGAATATTGTGTTATATTAGAATCTTTATAGTATTGTATAGGAATTTATTATATGTTCTTAATATGTCGAGATATATTAAAAGGTGATAAAAAATGGTTAATATTGAATATATTATGTACACTCGATGTTACATTATTCTGTGAAGTAAGTAAGAATATATCGTCTACAGCCATGTGAATCAATCAAATCTTGATTTATTTCTTACAAGAATATACCAAATCTTAAATTATTTTTATAAATACACAATGAGCAACATAGGTACGAAGTACACAGAGTATAAGAATATAATCAAAAATGTACAAAAAAATATGTTTGAAAATTGATGTATTGACATGAGGAGAACATCAATTATATATTTAAAATGTTACATCTACAAATGAATACCTACTTCTGAATTACACATTTCTATTTTTTTTTTTCATTCTTATTTTTTAAGAAAATATTTTGTTATAATAAGAAATTATATACATTTATAGAATTTTTACAAAGAAGAGAAAAAATCCAGTAGTGGTAAAAGAACCACAAATATGTCTTCTATATCAAAATGAATGATTAGATCCCTTGGGGCAATTTTATTTCTATTATTTTGTTGAGAACTACCTCACACGCCTCTTAGATGTACAATATATGTATATATATGAACGCGTTTGCATAAAATCAAGATACTAATCCTTATATACAAGTATATATAATAGAACTTCATGTACACTTCAGTATAATATTTTAAAGTTGTGAATTATATATACGAGTATATCATTGATTTATTTATTTTAGTTAGTATCAAAGACGGTATTTATTTTAGAGAATTTCTGTATGAATACAACAGATTGTTTAAAAATTCGATTGAATAGTTCTTCTGGTCAAGAATGTTCACGTATTATTTGGTCAGATTTGGCAAACCAAGAAAATTACTCTCTATCTATTTATTAATTTACTATAGACATTACTTTTTTTGAATTATATTTAAGACACCATTCGTGTACTTTTATAAAAAATAACCCAACATTAATTATCATAAAATTAGGATTTTGGTTTCGAGTAAAAATCTCTCATCAGCTTATTGAATTGAAAAGAATCGTTTACATATTGAAACATTAAAGTGAGACTTTCAAACTTTTACGTTGAAAATTCGTCCTTGTTAAAGTTAATAAAAAATAATTTCAGAGAAGTTACTTTTATTTGATTTGTTTACACTTGCCGAAGAAATAGTATTACATACAATTTTGTTAATAACATTTGTAGTAATGATGTAAATACTTATTGAAATACCTCGTATATCTTTAATTTTATGTAATTTCACAAGTAATTCGATAGTGTATGTATATTAATATACTAACAATACACAAGACATAGATTGGTGGAAAAACGTGTTGTGAAGTAGAATGGTCGATCCTGAATTAAGGTGTATGGCAGAAGAAGAAAAAGAAGAATTATAGGGCATAGGGAATAGGTTATATATATTTTCCAATTTAAAAATTTCATTATAATTGTTTAGTTGAATACTTGATGTTATTTATTTATTTATTTCACTAAAGTGTACAAATTATTCTCATTATTAAATAAAACATTTGATTTCTTACTATATAAATAAAAAAAGAAACGAAAGAAAATCAAAAGAAAAATGAAAAACTAAAAAGAGAAAAAGAAAATAAGTACTATTTGTGCATTACTTTTGTGGTATTTTATAAACGTATGCAGGCAAAGAGTTCCATGGATTAAGCACCTCCGCATAACCCGACATAGAAAAAAGTTAAGCTCATTCAAATTGTAACTAGAATAAATTTATTCACTTATTTATCAGTCCAAGTTCAGCGTATTTACGAGCGAGCATTCTTTTTGATATTGGAATTTTCTTATAACACTTCTATATTTCTGACAATATAGACTCAGTTAATATCGCATTAAATATACACGTTAAGTATGATTTACATGTACCATTCTACCGAATGACCCAAACGTGTATATTTGGGTGAAAAGGGTATTTTTTTGATTGACGTTAACATGTAATGTAGCCATATGATCCCCATTAGATGTTAAGGTTAAGATGATGATGATAATGATAATAACTGTAACGTAGGTAACATAATCTTAACGGATCGAAAATTTAATTATATTAGCTTGATCAAATATGTCTCTAATTATGATATTTCTCAAGGAAAAATTAATAAGGCTCAGATTAAATTTAGAGAAGCGAATTTTCCCCGAAAATATTCACGGTGTTGAAACATCTCTGTACTAAATAAAAATTCTCTTTTAAGTACTTTATTTAAGTGCATTGCAATTATTTCTAACTGCTATATGGTTCGTTTTAGCAAAGTGTTGCAAAATTCGATGGACATTCGGTTATAGAATTTTTCTACGTATATAAGACAAAATAAACCCAGAAATAAAAATAAAATCAGATGGTAAAGTCATCAACAATATATAATATATAATTCATATATACATTTTCACTATATTTAATAACAAAGGCATAATTTTTCACTTTATTGAATATTTATATTCTTATTCTTACCATTAATATCATATTTCAATTTATTTAGAATTATATATGTAATAATAAAAATAAAATAGCATAACAAAGTTTCTATATAATATTAAGTCTATTAAATCATGTATTAATGAGTTTTTTAGTTCACTTATGTTATGTATTATGTTTTTATTATTTTATGCTTTGAAACAAACCGAAGAACCAATGTGTCCATAATATTATTTTATGTCTATTACGAGAATTACAATCGTAAATTAGTTTCATTTTTTTTTTGTTCCTTTATGTAAAATGCATCAAATTTACGATGTGACTTAATTGTATATCACATTTTGTCGGCACCTAAGGGTATTTATATGACCAGTTTCCAATATAGATTTTATTTTTTCTTATGTTTCGATTAGGTCGTAAATAAAATTTTAAAAAAATAACTATAAAAAAAATTAATTAAAATCAGGAAGCCAAATATCCTCAATCTTCTATAACTTATTGGAGAAAATGATCTAATGATTACATAATTTATTATCACAATAATCAACTATATCTGACCAAATTATTTGTTATTTATATTATTTTCATGGAAAACAACAAAGGGGAAAGTGATATCAGATAAGGTGAATTGTAGTGTATAGGAATACTAGCCGAATCGTTCTATTAACGTCGTCAAGTCAATCTGTGATGTTTCTGTTGATGCAGAATTTTGATACCAGAATATCTGTGTCATAACCAATTCATCAACGGCAATTATTTTATTATTATACTTATTAAACTGTATATGTATATGCATAATTATGTTTACCTCTTTACTTTTAATGATATAATGATTTAATCTGGAAGTGATGATTGGAATGCTAATGGTAATCAGGTGATGATCGACTTTAATGTTTATTATTCAGACAAAATAACATACATCCGCAGTTTATATAGAATGAGGAGGAGAAGTGGAGTAAAGGGATTTCCACAAACGGGACGTACGCAATCTAAAAATGCTTAATTGTGCAACCAAATGTTAAAACCACATATCTCCCGTATAAAAACAGAGTATATCAAATTTATACTAGCCTGTTTATGTGAAAGTAAATAGTGTTGTGTCATACTTTTCATAAAATTTTATAACATATATATAACCCCAATTAAATTGACTATAAATCCTTGTTAAAAATAGTAGCCCTTAATTTCACGCAATATATTAATTATGATTATGGGGTTTTCTGAGTTTTTCATTGGAATTTTTATCATCTGTCTTACAATTCGATTATTTCCACATTATAGATAAGTACGGTAAATGTGACGAATTTTTTTTGTTTATTATTGCCTCTTGGTCGCGTATGTTGACGTATGTATGATATTTCCATGAATAAAGTGTTAGTTTTCTCAATAGAATATACTCGTACTTATAAATCTAGTAGAAACACACATAAAGAACCATCGTTTACACCATATCACTATCTCTAACCGTTTACGAGAAATTGCAATTTTTGTTTTTGATGAAAAACGTTAGTACATATGTCATAGATTTGTGAATTTGTATCAGGACATCATAATGTTCAGGAAATCTATTTTATTTATAGTATTTAAAATGATATTCCAATATGTTAATACTTTTGGAATAATAAGATTTGTTGAGGTCGGGTGTGAAAAATAGGCGTTTGTTGCGTCAATGACTTTCGAACTTTATTAAAATCTCTCTGTGTGTGCCAAATCTGGAGAATATTGTGTACGGGAAAGCATTTCATGAAATAATTCGTATAATTCATATGGCAATAGTCGTTGTATGATTATACTGATAAAAAAACTCTTTAATTCTTCTGTCCAACTCACTAGTATTTAGGAATAATATGCACTTTTTCGTGTTTCCAACTTATGTTGCACAATTCTAATTTCTACAAAGCTCGAAATATATACGGTATTCATTCTATAATTAATCAAATTTTCAAATAATTATGAGAGATCTTCTTTTATTTATTGACCATGAAATGAGCTTTGTGTAACTGTTAATGATAAAAACTCAAATGATTTCAATAAAATATACATCAAAATATACACATAATTAAATGAAATTGATTTTCATTTCACCTCTGTAAAACAACGTATATTTCTTGTGTTTTTTTATTTAAATTATTAAATAGCCAAATAATTTGGCGTGTGACTTAAACATTAGTTACTGTCAATATTTAGACCATACGAGTATATAATAATAAAATATATCTTTTAAATAATATAATATGTACTCGTAATACAACAAAAACATTTTGATGAGATGATATCGGATTTTTAAAAAAAGAAAAAATAAATAAATAAAAATGTTTTTATATTAAATAACATCGTGTAATTGAATTAAATTTAAATTTTATATTTTTAATATTAAGGTGGCTATAACAAAAATGAATAATTTTTTTTGGCTGAAATGCAAAGTCACCACTCTTCGTCCCCCAGAATAGTGACCGCATACGTTCGATAGGAGACGAAAACCCTATTAGAATTTCTTGTGCAAATCCTCCATTTACCACCCAAATAGGTGTAAACTTTTTTGGTGGACGTTCAGCAAAATGTCAATAACTATAAAAGTAAAATTGAAAAAAAAGAAAAAACATATGTAGAATATATAGGATTCTGTGAAAAATTATACTTTTTAAAAATTATAAAGGGTAGTAATTTTTTTAAAAAACCTCGAAAAATTTAAAAAAGGTACATAGATTAAAATTTTAATTTTTTTTGTTATAGTTTTTTTTTTATTCGACACACATAATAAGTTGCCCTTTGTAAAAACTACTTATGATCTATTTATAATCCACAATTCTTTTTAAATATAATTTTGACAGTATCCTATAGAGGGATTCCTTACACTTTTACACATATACTGCATATTTTTTCTCTTCTTTATGAATTTAACTTTTGCAGTTATTGACATTTTGCTGAAGACCTACCAGAAAAGTTTACCATATCTGTTACCCTATCTGAAGGATAAATAGTGCATTTGGTTTTTTGTCGTGGGGAAATCCCCTGTAGGACGTATATATTCACTACTTTGGGGCCGAGGAATGATGTTTCTGCATTTTTGCCATTTTTCTTTTTTTATTAACTTATTGCTGGAATTACATTTAATGTATCTGCAAATTATAGAATTTAGGAAAATTAAATTAAATTATTTAAAAACATAACTGAATTTTGATAATACATTAGTATATAAATTAACTTAAATATGAATTACATGCCATCCCATGTTACCACCAGCTTATTAAGGAGACATAAGGAAAGCGGTATTTTTATTTCTGTTTATTAACAATAGAATTAAGAAAAAAAAAATTATAAAAGCTTCAATGATGCCGCATCACACTACGTGGTCCATAGATAAATCTGAGTAGGGTTTTTAAAAAATTAAAGAAAAATTGATACTATAAATTATGATGGAAAAAATATTTACTTTTGTTTCAATAAAATTTATATAATAACAAAAACTATTTATGAAATCAGACAGAAATATTTAAACATACTTTACATATATGTTCAGAATATATCCCCTTTGATTAAGGGAAGTAATACTACAATATATCAATTGACTTTAATTTTTTCTTTATACATAATTTCATTTATTAATAGTACAACCAAGTAATATAATGTGAAATATAACATTTTTAATATGACCATTTATAGTGGCAACATGAGAAATTTTAATCCCGTTATAAAATTCTTAATCTCATAAAACCATAAATATTCTTGATCTTTAGGTTAGAGTTTAAAACCAAAGCTAACTAGTTTGTTGGCAAGATGTTTATACATGGGTTATGTTTTAATTTACACAAATTTCATGAAATCTAAATAACATATAGTTACGAACCTTTGCAATGAGAAAGTTTCACCTAAAATAGTCATGGGGTGTCCACAAGGTGGTTAAGTGTTATTGTCGATTCCTTGTCACATTTAATATTGATGAATTTTATTACTCATTCAGCGGGACTAAATTAATGAAAATTATTGACAACGTCAGTTCTACAGTAATTGTCTTGATCTAGTTACCGGTGACACACCGAGTGGAGGTAAAGATGAATTGATAATTACCTTAATGATAGTCGGCCACTCCATTCGTCACGTTTACAATATAATCACATAGTACCATATTTTATTACCGATATCAATATAATTTTCTAATTAATACTATTTATATTAGCAATTAATATAGCATTATAATAAATATGAATGAAATTACCGCGTTAATGAATGATACCTTACATATATGGGTAACCCTAAAATGTATCTAATAAATACAAATCATTTTATCTGATCAAATTAATAATAAGTATGTGCATTTAAAAGGTCTTTATTTTTTTATTTTTTTCCTCTATTAATCAGTTGGATACACCCAAACCAATTTGGTTTTTAATTGATTATGTAAATATATATATATATATAAAATAAAAATTGATGAGTAGTTCCATATGTAAAGCACGATATGGAGTGTTACTGAGCACATTTATTCATATATAAACATATTAAATCTAAAATTAATAATACTATTTTTTCTCTGTAATTTCCTATGGACTTTTTTTTTTAAGTAATCTTAGAATAATTTATATTATGTAAGTTAAACGTAATATACTCGCAGTTCTTTGAATGAATTTAAAACATTTAAAGGTTGATAAGTTGATGTTTTTTTTTTCTTCTGAATTTAGGTAGGTGTTACATTAAAAAGGTGTTTAACATGGAAATATCCTAAGGATTTGTAATTGTAAATTATAGTTTTATAAAATCATTCAAAATGTCACATAACATGTATTTATAATTTTTTTCTGTTAAATCACGATCAAATATTAATAAAAACAACAGTAAATATAGGTATTTTATTACGTACATCACCATTTCGTACGAGTTATTATCTCAAACAGCAAAATTTTTCAAATATATTTAGGTTTGAGGCATATATAAATGTCAAATGTGTGGACTACGACTTTTATAATAAAGTTAAGGTTTAAATCGCATCGGGTACATTTATACGCACACCAATTAAGGTGGAAAAAAATGTTTTTTGGGGAAGTGTATCTGTCTTTATAAAATAGGTATCAAACCACCCTGACCTGATCAATTCCCAATCCCAAAAATTTCTGAACAACTGTTTTAACAATTTTTTATAAAAGTTGTATTTAAAATTTTTTTTGTTTTTATTCTGTCCCTATAATTTCACTACCTAGGCATAGTTGAATTGTTATTCACAAATAGTTGCCCCAGTACGTTCTATTTTAGCTGAGTTTAACTTAAGAGGTAAACTTATCAGAACTGTTGATTCTAATCCTCGTTTGTATTTCTAGCAGTATTTCAAAATGTCACGCAATAGATCTTGTTCTCAGAATTTAACATAAATATGAGTGCGATTACAAATGCCCGATATACAATTTTAATTGAACGATTACATTTCATTCACAATATTCCTTCTAGCAAATTTCCTTTTAGTCCCGAGCACCTGGCAGAAATTTTCATATTACGATCGAGTTTTCGGTGTCACTACGTAAAGATATAAGTGTGTTGAGTGACTTTAATGTTAGTTGATCACTACATTCGTCAACCAACAGAAATCTATCAACAATTGGTTAAAGTCTATTTATAAAGTTAAACATTTATATTAACTTAATATTAATCATTTATACTTATTCGATGACATATGTAATTATTTCTAAGCAATTAAAATTCATTAACTTGACATTTTAAATATAGTTTTTGTTGAATAAATTATGTTTTGTTTTTTTTTTTTTTTTTTTTTGTACATGTTAATAGTTTATGTAGTTTATTTGACTATCAATCGTGTATCGAATGTATATCAAATCAATTTTGTATTTATAAAACCTTATTTTACTATTTATTTGTAAATACGAAATCCAAATATTGAAATATAAATGTGTTAGTTAAATAGACAATTAATTATTAATAAAGTATCGTGAAATACAAGTATTTAAAAGGAAAAGAAATAAATAAATAAATATTGAAATGAATAAATTTGTGTGAAATCAATTTGACTGTTTAATTAAAACATAATTATTAATTAAATACATATCTGGTGGTACTATTAAACGCCGGTAATAATATTTAGTCTTCGTAACAAATTGATTATACATGGTTTTGGTTTCGTCTGATTAGCTAAGCAATTTGATTATGTTATGTATACTCGTATTATAAATTTGATGTTTTATGTTTTTAACTTATTTTAATAATTAAATACCGAATTTTAAAATTACATAAATATATATATATATATATAACGAACCTGCAAATTTCATTTTGAGATTTTTTAGTTCATAAATAAATTGAATTATAATTATTTGAATTTGAAACGATGAGGTATAATAATGATTTATTAGGGGGTTTTGTTCTTTGGCAATCGGTCAAATATATAAAAATATATAAACTAATAACTTTGATTGAGACGGAAAAGTAATATCATTCAATTATAACATTCGCAATAATTTTTTTTACAAATTTTCCCAATATTCCGCATTCATATTTAAAGAGATATATATGTAAAAAATCATCGACATCGCATTCATTTTCGAAGAAATATAGATGCAAATGATCCTTTAGGACATTATAATGCAACAAACAGTGCATTTACGTACATGTAATTTCTTTAATTTGAATAAAGAATATGTTCATCAATTTATGAATTCTAATGACTTGCTTTTATGTTCCGTTTAGTATACAAACACACAGTTGAAATATGAGATGATTTTATAATACATGTTATCAGGAGTACATAAACCAATACAATTATTCTAAAGCTAAACATGTGTGCTTTAAATTTACATAATATGTACTACTTTTCTGGGTTAAAATATGTACTATTTTTATAGGTTATAGACGTGTTTGTTGTTCATGAAAGCATGTACTTTTTTATTTATTACGCCGATGAAACTTGTGTTTATTTTGTAGAGAGTATTCTCGTCAATTTATGAATTCCTGATGTACCGTTCTGCTCAATTGTATTTCAACTCACAAATAGTTGATATTATATCGGATAAGTGTATCTGATTATTGTGTAATTCATTAAAATTATTCTTTATGGATGATACCCTTGAATGTTCAAAACACAAAACAACTTTTTATTTGCTCATAACGACGGATGTGAACGCATGGAATATGTGGACATTTGATTTAAATGTCTGGTGATTGTCTAATTCAGGAAATACATCTTCAGAAAGATGGTTCCACAGACGAGAAGTATACGCTACAAAAATATGTCCTCAAATTTAAGCGTGCGACCAAACGTGAATTCAACAGAATAATAAGTGACAACCGAGCTAGTCGTGTATTAAGTGGAAATACCCGAATATTGGGCATAATGCTGGCAATCTCAGCAGAACAAGTGCCATGATAATATAATATCAATAGACAAGTGTTAGTGCCCTCACATAGCGCCTATACAGAAGGGAATCTAAATGACCGGTGATTTGATCATCAAGTCAAAAGACCTTAAATTCTGGCGAGAAAGCCAAGGGCATTTGCTGGAGCCTCTTCTCATATATGTGAATCGTGTTCCATTAGAGGCCCTATATATAATAAAGATGTGTTCGGGATTATAAAATATTTCTTAGAAGGACGCAGAAATTCAAGCATATTGTTTTTAGTCACACACAAAATCTGATCATTCCATAGTAGTTTTGAATTGATATGCATTTCGTGAGAATCCCGAAAAATTGCACAGCAAATCACTATTAAGTTGTATAGTATTTGATTTATGTGACAAAAGACTCAACTGCGTCTTATTTGCATTGAATAATACGTGATTTCTCCGTCCCCATCAGAAATTAAATTTTAATCGGTATTTAGAGTTTAGAGTTAAATACAATAATGATGAATATTTGATAATTATATAATCCTTTTCGAGTAGTCAGTCATCAGGATGTTATTTACACTAATAATATGTACTATAGTTCGTTGATCGTAAAAAAAACATCATAGAATGTTGATAATTTAATTACTTAGCTGCCTAAAATTTGAACGAAGTTATTGATTTAAATGTAAGAATTGATTCAGATGAATTATTTCTTGCGAGTCAGAGAATTTACTATTTTATCTTCTACATAAATTTTGAAGATGCACTGATCGAACTTATTAAGAATTTTCATTGGATTACTGTTTAAAATTCACAGAGTTTAATGATGCCAGAAATATATGTTATTAAAATTAATTTATGGTGAATGGAGAAAGGAAAAAGTAAAGGATAATAAATAACATTATAGTAAAAGCATGTCATATTTACATGCGACACATTAATCTTTAAATATTTTTATTAATCTTGTTCCCGGAGCTATTTTCTATATTTCGGTAAATATTGTGCGGTCTATAGTCGAGTATTTATCAGTCCGGCTCGTTTAAGCCGTATAAGATTATCCTTGATCTAATTTTTGATCATGTTATTATTTAGACAATTGATTTATGATCCAATTATATGTGAACAGCATGATCATTTCGTATTAGTTATTCAAAATAGCTATCACAGCTGACGGTGTTCTTCAACCTAATAATACCTCGAATAATTTTAGACAAAGGTGTCTGTCATATTATGAGTATTAATATATAGAATTGATATTATTTTTGTCGTGGTGAATTGCTATGCACATTTTATATAAGACAGTACGAAACTGTTCGAAATAATCATCATTAAGTCTATGTTTACATACAAAATAATTTGATTTATTTGCGCGCGCGATCATGGATTTATTTAATATTCCCCCAACAAAAAACATGATCATTTTTATAAATTTATGTATTTAAATATTATAAAATACATATAGGTGAGTATATACATGAAATGTATATAATTTATAATGGTTTGGTTTTGGATTAGGGCGTTCCTGTTTTTATTTAAAATTGTTTTTTTTGTTCCTTTTATTATAAATAAAAATAAAATTATATGTTTGAAAGAGATGGCCAAACTGAGATTAAAATGATATCTCATTTTATTGTATATTTCTCTTTTGGACTTAATGATTTTAAGCAGCAGCCAACATCAGATTGGATTGAATTTTTATCAGATGATATTAACTATACTTTATTGACTATACATTTCATAATTTTATTATATTTAAATTGTTATTACTCGTTGTTTCGAATCGTTGAGTCGCGGATATTCTACAACATTTACCTGGTCGCGGATTTTTTAAAACAAGAGAAAAACAAAAAAAAAAAAAAACGCATCTTTTTTCTCCATAATATTACCGACATTAAGTGTAAATTTTCTAATTAATATTCATAAGTGAGATAGTTTTTTTTCCAAGTTCTTTTAATTAATTAATTGAACATAATATAGGTGTTTTGTTCGCAATTATAGATATTATACAGTGACATGTCTAAAAAAAATAATTTAAAAGCAAAAAAATAAAAATACAACTATTTTGATATGCATAATACACAATTTAATTAGTTGGTAATTATAAAGTATATATTTTTTATAAGTAGTGTTTAGTTATAATGAAGATAATGATATTATTTATTATATACATCAGAGTTTATGTGTAAAATACAATGTTATTGTCAATTTATAATATTATAATTGTTTTGTGATTTATTATTTAAAACATACTTCAGCAGAAATTACTATTTATTAAGCATTATTAGGATAACACATAATTATGGATATATCAGGATCAAATTCAATAAATATGCGACATTTATTTGGTGGATATCCTTTTCAAGGTATATATATACATATACATTGACATCAACTTTATTTTAAATATACTTTACTAATTATAAGTTAAATTATTTAATTAATATTCAGCAAAATATTAAAATTAAGATATTCATTTTTTTTTTTTTATTTAAAACTAAATAGAAAATCTAATACAAGAAACAATAATTTTGTTTATTAAAATCAAGAGAATATTAAAGTTTAATTTTTCAATAATTAGTTGGGATTAAATAACTTGTATTGATTCTTGTCATGCACCAAATAATAAATAAAACTTTCAGGTTCGTCGCTTATAGGTCTTTTGTTTTTTTAAAAGAATTAATTTAACAGCCGATTACTGCATTTTATGCGGAAAAAATATAATACATATTATTTTAAATAATATTTGCCCATAATTAGTATATACGACATATTATTTAATTTCCCATAATAATAATATAATTAATTAGCAATTAAAAATAAAATAAGACAAAATGAAAATAAAAAAATTTCACTTCTAAAAGTAAATATTGTTGATATAAATTATATTAATTTATAATAATGTACAGTTAATCTTTATGTTCTTCCCAAGTTTACATTTCTAGTATTGACAACTATTTATATCATCCAAATCCAATGATATTAATATATTTATAGCTGACAAATAAATTTGTTTTTGTAATTTTTACTCGATAATTCTGAATAATTGTTCTGAAAATCACAACTTAAGCAATACAAACATAACCCATGACTTCTCTCAGATTCACGAATGTATCAAAAAATATTTATCTGAATGACGTAGATATTTGTTATATTACTGATCCATATATGAAACAAATCGCTATATACATCTGTAAAATGCAATCATTTCTTGTTATGAAAAAACCCGGTATAATAAATTTTAGTGTCAAATTAACTTTATGGAACGGTATCGTGTCTTTTTGAAATGTCCAGAAGTTGGACTACATATATGTAAAAGAAATCAACACATAATCTCTTTTAATCGTACACTTGATAATCACCTTAATTCAATGGTTATAAACATAAGCGTAGTGCGAGTTCAACCCACAAACCATCAATATATGGTTAAAAGTATATTCTAATACACACGATGATTTTCTTTTTTACGAATTATTGAACAGAGGTTTATTTTCAGTATGATCCCGTTTACTTACTGAATTTTATTGCATTCTGTCGTGGATTTCTTTGCATTCGCAAAAAACAAGGCACTCACACTATTACATTTCAACTTTTACGTTTGTGATTTTGGTGTTCAACAGATCATATATAATAAAATTTGTACTAGGCTATATATACTAAATAGATCGGAAAGGAAATTCGAATTCAAGAAACATAAAGCTTACTCAACCCATCTTTGCATCCAAGTGCTGTCAGCAGTAACTCGATCACAGTAAATGTCAATTTAGAGCGTTTAATTTGGGCTGAAAATAGGGTAGCTGGCGTGATTGTCTCCTAGGTGATAAATATGTTATGACAACAACAAAGATAGTCGAGGATTTTTTGTTTGGACTTTTTCTTCTTTTCAAACATGTATAACAATTGCAACAATTCCGAACGAAAGATTGGAATATCACCACAAAATTTTATTGATGAAATAAATTGATTTATGTTCAGAAAAGTACCTAATACCTAATTTTTAAGGCAAAGTTGAATTCAGTAACCGGGATCTTGACACTGTAAAATAGTCAGTGATAGAAACAATATGTTAAAATAATTAAAAACATGCTCTTCATGTAGACAAAATGTATAGTAAACTCTAATGAATAGAATAGTGTTATTGCTTATCGAATAAAAATTATAGATTTAGTTATGAGGTGTTTATACGCAATAAATAAATCTCTAGCCTAATTTAATTTTAATGTGCTTCGTAGTGGAATTTTTTTAGATTAAATTGATTCTAATAATGAACAAAGATAGCAACGCGAAGCAACCAGAAGACATAGTACTCAATTGATTATATAACAAGTAGTATTTTGATTTATAATGAAAAAAAAAACTTATACTCGTCGCACTATTACAAAAATACACAAATGGACTGATCTCAAACATTAAGTATAAAGCATGTTGTATATAATCATTTATTACATAATCTAAGTATTCTTATTTGCATTCACATACTGACCTAAATCTATAATGAAGTCAATTTATGTATATATTTTTCTCATAATTTCCATTAAAACAACCCCTATCAATATATAATACTAACCCTCTTATTGCACTCATACTTTATCTGATTTTTATATATAATGTTAACATATTATACTTGTACATATATTATATCATCAAATATCATTTATTTTAGGGTGAAATATTGCAATCAATATAGAATGGAACATAGTAACAAAAAAGTTATTGTCCAATGAAAATTGTGATTTAATAACAGACAAACTGTAAATTAAACTAAAAGTTAAGGGAATGAAAAATAAAAAATATGAGATAAACGCGTTCTTTTTTTACAGCCAAAAGTATATGTAAATTTATAACATCATTTTTAACAAAAAACAAAAACCTTTTATTATTAGAAAATTTTGTTAAGATTATAATAGCAATTGCACGAATAAACTTAATTCATATAGATTTACTTTTCTCAAGGACAAGGACGTGTTAATCAACTTGGAGGAGTATTTATTAATGGTCGACCACTACCAAATCATATCCGTTTAAAAATTGTAGAACTTGCGGCAGCAGGAATACGACCTTGTGTTATTTCACGTCAACTCAGAGTATCACATGGATGTGTATCAAAAATATTAAATCGTTATCAAGAAACGGGATCAATAAGACCTGGAGTTATTGGTGGTTCAAAGCCAAAAACTGCAACACCTGAGATTGAGTCACGAATAGAAGAATTAAAAAAAGAGAATCCAAATATATTTAGTTGGGAGGTTAGAGAGAAATTATTAAAGGTATAGTAAATTTTATTAACTTTTTACATAAAGCAAATGATTAATGCCATATTTTGCGTTTGATAAATTTTAATTATGTAGTTATTTCAACATTACATGTTATGCACGTTATGAATATTATAGCCATTATACGTCAATGTTAACGAGAGTCTCGAAAAAAAATCATATCACATTATGTAATAAAATTATTAATGATCGTCAATATGCATTCGGAACTTAGATATCAACTGGAGATATTATGATTAAGACCCAGATGCTTGCATTCGATATATCTGGGACTTTTGATAGAGTTTGACACTAGGTCATTTTTATCCAAGTTGACATCTTATGATATTTATTCTGATTTGAGAAATTGAATCTCAGACTTTCTTACTTGGCGATGCCACCGTAAACACACATAATCACAGTATATATATTATTGTGTTTTGTGAATGCGTTATATAGCATTTTATAAATTACATATTGAATATAATATGGAATTGTATTATCATATATATTTACTTACATACAATGGTAAAATTATATTAACCCATTTTATACCATGCACATAATTGACCACATTATTCAAAGTACCGATATAAGATGTTGAATTCTGTCACTGTAAATTGGAAACTACTGCAGTTTTCCGGTTGACATTTGATTGATTTTTATGTGTATTAGAAACGACGAATTAATATCGTAATGTCGTAATGTTAATAACCTAATTCACAGCTATTCTCAATCATATATATACATAATAATTGCTCTACTGATAGCGCTATTATTATGCTCAATTTTCGAGTATTTCCTCTAAATTCTATACATGTCAAAGTCATTGATGACGAATGGAGTATCACCAATATGTCACTCACCACTAGAATCTCTATCAAAATTCAATAAACCTTTGGTGTGTGCGATCGGAGATAAAAAGGAGATAAGAAGCTATGTGTCTTGTATATAAAATAGGTAAACACATCCAAAAATATACGTAATTGGGAATATATGTACCATTTTATTGTATTATTTGGAACAACTAATCATATGGAATACAGTAAAAGATGTATACCAAATGTATTATTGAGAAATGAAATAAGTTTTATGTTTCCAAAAAAAAAAGAAAAAAGCTTTGAACATTCATTCAAATTTAGAAATAGTTCTTGAAGCATGAAATTTCCACTAATATAATAAATACATAAAAGGAAATATAAAATAAAACTATAAATACAAGATCTTTTGAAATTTATCTTATTTAGTACATATGTGTAAGTTGTATGGTAAAAAAAAACCCATTATTTTATTTAACATTATCCTCCATGTGCAAAAGTACCATACCAGTACAATATCTATGATACATATTTTTGCCATGTGAAAATTGGATACGCATGATGGAAATTCATATCTTTTTCTTCAGGTGATAGTTAGCATCTGATGTACGTTGTCTTTAATTCGTGATCTGTGACGCCTAGTTTCGAAAATAAGAAAAATAAAAATGAATGAAAAACAACAGTATGGAATATTACAAAATATTTTGTAAAATTAATGAAAAGAAATTGATTTTTATTATTGAATAAATTGTCTATGCAATATGCATAAATATTTATTGCAAATGATTTTTATTGTTCTTATTTTTAACAATAATATTTATATATGAATATCATTTTTTCCTATTGACTATATAATTAAATATTTAAAATCTCATTAATATCCATTGATTTAATGTTCACGCATCATAAATTGTCTAAATCCGCGAGTATTTCATTTAAAGAAAATTAAAATATTAAAATTATATTCTCGATATAGTGTAAGTTTTTCCAATCGTTTTCAAATTAGCAAAACATTTTAATTATTATTTTGCTTTGGTCATTAAAACTGAATACATACTCGTAAAAACTAATGTTCATTCATATAATGGTATGCTACTCAATATATACGAGTTTTAAATTATATTTGCAAAAAAGAATGAAATATTTCTATGAAAATTATGATTTCAATAGTACCTAAACTTAAAAACTCCTGATTACTTATTGAATATATATATATAACTAATATAACTAATTTCATTGTTTCCCATTCTAAAATTTCAATTAGTGCTTGTTTCTGATACCATTTTATATTTATATTTTAAAGGCAATATAACAACTTAGTACTTCTCGATGTAACACCAATTGTAAAGGTCGAGATAAGTTGATAGTTCATATATTCAAAAGATAATCACGAGGTGTTTTTACCAAACAAATCAAAATGCACCGTCTAATAAAATGTTTTTCCAGGTTCGTCGTTTAAGTCTTTTGTTTTTTTTTATATGGGAAATAAAAGTTTTGTTCTAAATTGATCATATAAAATGAAATCAAAAAGAGAGTATGTAATTGATTTATTTTTGTTGCATGTTGCGGAAATCTATTAATAAATTTTTAAGACCCTGGTTACAAATTTTCAATATTTTGATGCTGTAGTACATGCAACTATGTAGTATTTTACTCCAATAATATAATTCTTTTATTATATTTCAAATATGTTTCTGGTCATGTATTGTTATATTATAAAACAACACAGATTTCCCTGAAACATCATGAGAAAAAATGATATTATTAATTA
>JANSTX010010311.1:2644-13617 GCA_027564355.1 Penthetria funebris
AAATTAATTGTTCAATATGTAATTAACTTCTAATAAAAAATTTATTACACTGAGCATACAACGATACAAATCATCTAAAACAAAACTATAAACTATACTTCACTCGGAATCTCGGATTCTTTGCTGAGACAATTAATCTTTTATTTTAAAATTTATTCAGTTTCTTGCCAATAAAAAATATAATACTATTTTGTCGACCGGTTGAAAAAACATCTAAACAAGACACTAGGTAGCTGGGAATTTATACATCACTCTACCTACTGAAGAATATGGAATTATCTTCTTAAAATATCGTGCCATGTTCCATCTAATTTTTCCAACAACAAAAAGAAATTCAAACAAAAAAACCACTAATAGCGGGTGATGAATGACATTTATATGATTATGAAGCAACACACGACAAACGATGAAAGAATATTCGGATCAGAATTTGAGTAGTACTAGACTATTCGTACTAAAATGTACACGAATATATATTGTACACTTATGTTATTATAAACCAATCAACACATCATTCTATGTTCAGTGAACCGCCGTCCATCGCGAATAAATTTGACGTTTTTATCATTCTTTTCAGAGGAAAAAATATAAATAAATATTTAATTACTATAAAAAATATAAAAGAAAAATCTTCATCATACACATCAATCGGTGTCGGTGGAATAAGTTAAAAAAAAAAAAAAAATGAATATAGTGTTTTTGTAATTAGTGAATTTATTTAGAAATAATTTGACTCGTTCAACAAACAATACACGATTTAATTACTCTAATGCTTGGTTGGTTTGTATTTATAATTCTTAAATTTAATTATATAATGATTAATCAATTAAATTTCCTGGTACTTAATAAAGTGAAAGATTTCTATGTAAAATTTTATATATAAATATATTGAAACATAATACATAAATGTGTAGAGACGATGTGCAACAAAGAAAATTAAATAAAGCTATTTCTTACCAACAAAAACCAAATGCTGTAAAGTTTTTCTTATTGAAACAAAAATGTGCAACGCGTACTGTAATGTCTTAACTCACGTAATTCGATTAATCATTTAAAAAAGTTAATAATAATCTTAATTATATAAGTACACTTAATTATATGATTTATATGTAATATTATACTTAATATGTGAAATTTGATATCATCAATCTTCCATGAATCTACTTTGGAATTGTAATTACACTGAAAATTCATTATTGTACTTACAATAAAATCTCAAATTGATAGTGAACAAAAATAATAAATAAATGTTACAGTAGATATATATATATATATACATATTATATAAGAAATAAGGATCTATTTTATGGGATTCAGTTAACTTCATTTAATTATACTTAATAGTATTGAATAACAACATGCAAGACGAATCAAAAATAATAAACACAAATAATAAAATGTGATTATTGCATGCTACGAAAAGAATATTGTCAGTTAGATTGAGGAATTGGAAGAATTGCAAGACAGTATAAACGTAATCAATTAAAAAAAAAAAATATTGTACACCAAGACGACAAAGCGTTGCAAATGCGACTTTTTCTGATAAACAAACTAATCGGACAAATATACGGTAATGTATTATCGTGGATATTATACCTAAAGTATTGAAGGTGGCCTGCCTTAAACAGTATCACATCAATATTATACATCCATATTATAAATCATTATTAATCAGTCGTTATTCGATGGTAATCCGACTGAATGTAAAGAAGAGTTTATAATCAGTAAAGTTACCAGTAAAGTGAAACTTGGAATATCTCAAATTCCAGATAATGTTTTTTTTTTTTTGTTTGTTTAATGCCTCGTTTTTTCCTAATTGAATTGGACTATGGGTAATAACAAAGTATTTAGTAATAATTTAATGTATTTAATAACGATTAAAATCATAAGAAAATAAAGTTACACCGGAAAGCCTCCTTTTATATACATTGATTATTAGTATATTAATTTCGCATTGGATTTTAAAGTGATAACGTATTGTGTCCTATATTTCTTATTGAAAGATTATGCTTATTCTTATATTTGGTCTATTGGTGTGCTGTGAATACTGATTCAATAAATGATCAACTGGAATAATAGGAAAATGTTAACTACATAATTTTGTTGCGTGAGCCGTGAGAGACAGATGATAAGTAATCACCTTAAAATAAATGATAACACAAATGATTATGTTATTGAAAAAAAAGAAGAAAAACAAGTTTAACTGCATCATATCTGTTCAATCTTTGTGAACTCTATAATTTCCTATATATAACAATTACATTATGTTCAAAGTACGAGTACGAGTGTATATAATTTGCATCATTAAAATGCACTTTGCTATAATAGCAATTATTATTAAACTCAATAGTAAATTTATTATAAATGTAATACTGAATATATACTGGTTATTTTAATCGTAAAGTAACTTTTATATATTATATAAATATAAATATATATATATGTTAATAAATCTATAAACGTGTACACAAATGTTATCATTCATTATGAGTGCATACGACGACATGCATATCTATCATGTTAACGATTTTGCAAATTTCTAATATAGTCGTTGTTAATGTATTATAAATTGATGAATGATAGTAGTAAAATTATGGTTACCAAAGGAACAGAATTATTCAACCATTTTGACTATAGATAAATAATATAATGTCTATACTGAAAAATCAATATGTCTAAAAATTGGATTCACTAAATTCAAAGAAGATAGAATTTTGGGATACTCTTGAATCTATTAGGATCATTATAGTTAAAATAAAACTAATTGTTAATATTTGATATGGTATTTATGTTGATGGCAATGGTAATCAACAGGATGATTATATATAACAATTGACTATGGCATATAATTTGATCATAGTAATGTGTGTCTAGTATGAGCAAATTATATGCTATGGTCAATTGTAATCTATCATCATCCCGTTGATTATCATTTGTACAATAAATGGAAAAACGTTAAATACCATACAAAAGCATTTGAAATTCATCTCTGAAAATGGATTTTATATTGTACGCTTTCTATATATTTAGAAAGCAATAGACAAGATAATAGCAGCCAAATCTTATGCGCAACAACTTGGAATTTGTAAGGAGAACTTACAACAATATCTTGGCATGTTAAAGGTTTCCTTCAGGCCAAAATCAGGAGCAAAAAATTATTTGTTGCTTGGGATACAGTATAAAATGGAATTTAAGCCGTCTGTTATCACAAATTAAGTTCCTACAATATTTGGTGGATGATGAATCAGATGTCACATTGTCGCAACACAAAAGTATGGCATGTTGAATAGAGTCTGATAGTATAAAATTAAAAACGAAAAACTAAAATTGCCCATACACAAAGGAAGCCAATTATTGGAGATATTGCAAGATACGCATTTCACTGGTGGTAATTTGGAGTCTACTACAAATGTAGTGAAGTAAATGTGTTGGCTATTGAAATTATGAAAAATGCCGGTTGTTCTTCGTGCTCTACTTCCATCTGTTGTGAAGCTCGAAGGTGATGTTGAAATATTGTTTTGAAATAGGATTTCACTTTTCTCGATACCAAGTACTAACTTTAATATTTTTAATTTAACATACATACGTATTTATTATGTACTATGTCAACTAAAACAGTTTCACATATATTTGTTTTAGTCTATAAAAAATCAATAATGTAATGTGCACCATTACACACTAAATGCTATAAAACATTTACGATGAAATGTAAGTATAGTGTAATCAGTAGCTTAGACTTTGGACTTTTATCGATTTAGTTCTTATTAGTTGATTTTTTTTTGAAAATAAGGTTTATCTTAAATTGATAATACATGTAAATTTAAAATTTCATCAATTAGTTGTTACTAATTAGTAAAGAGATTAGTTTTGAAAATAATAATCTTCATAATTTACAAAGGAAAAAATGTGAGTACACGTTTTTAATTGTATTGACAAAGTCATAATCACGTAACACGTAAAAAGAGTCATGAATAAATAGAATATGTAAATAATCTGGGTATATATTAAAAGTTGTCTACAACATATTTTAATTTAAAGAATAAATGACAATTTAAACTTTTTTTAAATCATTTGTTGTACATAAATTTGAATAAAATAAATATGTCGTAATACAAAATTAAAAAGTAAGAAAATGCATATATAAAGAAAATGTAGTAAGAAAATGGACAAAACAGAGATATATAATTATGATGAACAAAGTTTGAACACTATATACATGCAAGTTGATTCAATAATAGCATCATCATATCAGCCGCACAACCATATATTGTGGTTTTAAAATTTGAAGTTTAAACAAATAAAATACGACACTTGTTCAATTCTCAATTCGTCAACTATTAGCCTCTGACCCTACATGCTGTAGCAATTCAGAACGATAAGTTATTGATTAACACTAATTCCACTTTACTTCACTATTGACATCATCTTTCATTTTCAAAACACTTGAATTCCTTACAGAATCAAGATCGCCTCAATTTTTTCCCACTATTGTGAATTTGAAATCTGGAATTAAGATAGTTTAAATACCACGTTTTTAGAATACGTGTGTTGATGATTTTTTACATTATTATATACTATAAACCATGCAATTCCATTTCATAGAACACAACGCGCGGTCATTCTTTGTAAAAGTCGAAAAGGAGAGGAAAGTAGTTCCAAAATTTGTGTTGCAAAATCTAATAACTTTGTATCCAATTTTAATGTAATGTAATTTTAATATTTTCGTAATTGATCCAATGATTTTGTTTGATGTTGTAAACCAGACCAAACGAATCAGTCAACGAATAAACGAATTTATTGTGTTATTATGTGGACAATACGGGAAATGTATGGAACATCATCTAAATTGATGTACATGATATGTGGCCTACTTAAAATTTTCTGGCCAAAAGCAATATTGAATGAGAATTTGTGGGGACTGGACAATGTTGAGGCGAACAACAACAACATTATCAACCGAAAAGAATTGGAATTCCAATAGACCATAAACTGAGATAATCTGTCAGAGAAATTGCAAAATATGTATGTGAAAGAAGAACGCGGTCTTTATAAGGACTATAGTGCCAGTAATAACAATAGATCGAAGTCAAAGATAGTGGCCAGTGGATACGCGCAATGATACCACGTGCAATAAAATAGCAATAATATCGAAATGGTATTGTTTTTAAAATAATTTCATTCATCATATGCTGCAGAATATATGAAACAGTACATGTTTTAGCGATGAGTTTAACTATGGTCATTAACCAAGCCTCACTCAACTGTAAATCTGACCAAGTGTTAGTACAATTATTTCAACTGATTATATTGGAACGCCTACAATGCAATTGATATATTGTTATATTAAAACACTTTTTGCAACAACTATAATAAGAACTTTCATATTTTTTGCTTTCGATCTAAAAATAATTTCAAATGTTTTATCTCGTCGAATTTACAAGCATTTAAACACTATGTACATATTCTATTCATAGAATTTATTTTAGCATTTACTTGAGTTTTATGTATGCTAAATAATTCTAATCTCTAGACGATTGTATGCTTACTAATCATCGTAACTTATATGTGACTGTAGTCAAAGTTATTTATTCATGAATATAAAATAGTAGACAAATAATCATTTAAATTAAATGATTATTCATTCAGTAATTCTATTCTTATTTGCTTATATATGATTGTAATTTAATTCAATAGACAAAATATGTGAATAATGATTTTAAAAAAAAAAATAACTTCAAGATAAGTACTAAGTCTTAATGAACTGATTATCGGACAAAACTAGAGTGCATTGAAATTATAATTTGCTTTTATTTTCAATTGATTTTTTATATGAAAAACATTTTATATAATATGTCAACCGATTATTCTGAAATTGATACAAACTCAATTAAAAACGACAATGTTATATAATGGTTAAGCTGTTGTTGTTTCCTCTCGCGTAGATGTTCCGTTTTCAATTGCCAATTAAATGATATATTGAATCAAGTACATGTCTTAATTGAATTCCACATTTGACCATTTGTGATATTGCAAACTAGTGTTGGACGCTGTGTAACAATATTAACAAAAATTTACTTTAATCACACACTATCCATTCCAGCAGTTATTTTGATACGGATAAAATATTATTATTTGTCTGTCATTAGAAATTATATGTTATTATATTTTCCTTCCGACATTGTAAATGATAATAACAAAATGTACATTATGTGTACCGTATTGAAAGTAATATAAAAAAAAGGGTAAATAACCCTACATATGCACAAGTGTACACTAAACGGTTAAAAGCAGTCAGTAAAACCGTCAAATAACGAATAGAAATAATTTAGTATCATCATCATTATCTGAACATTTACGCCTCGAATGTTGTGATGTTAATTTGCTATTTCAAATATGCATGTAAACTCAAATAACTATAATTGAAATAACTTTAATAGAAACTGGAAAATATAGGATCATATTATCCAATTATACATTTGAATATTTCAATTGAGTGGTGTATAAATCTCCAACTACCTAGTGTGTTATGTAACTGCCTTTTTCAATCAGTCGAAAAACACGACATTAACACCATCTTTTTCGCATCGATTATACGCCGTTATTAACATATATATCGTTGCCAATGACACCGCGTGGCGGTGACGCCTGGTTGAGTAACCTCAATGATAATCGACCACACCATTCGCCACCAATAATTTAGTATAAATAATTAAATATATCTCTAAGTAGTATTTATATATACTTTTTTTTTTTAATGATAACATTTTTATTTTATTTTTTAGACTATCGCTGTTCATATAAATAATCAGAGAAGTTTTTTTTAAAAAAAAAACTAAAGCTGTTTTGAAAAATGTCGACTAGTGCATGGGCAACATTTAAAACATCAAAAATTGTTCATTTATGTTTTGCTATTTCATTTTTTACATCAGGACTTATTATAAATTTAGTACAATGCATATTATTTTATGGACTGAAACCATTTAATAAGAGATTATACCGTTCAATAGGATATTATTTATGTTACTCATTTTATAGTCGTAAGTTGTTCTTTATTTTACAATTAAATTATTTTTCCTAATAGGTAATTATATATAAATATTTTGTCTAGAACTATGGTTTAGATTATTAAAACTTTACTCATTTAATGTACAATAAAGGTTTAAAGCAATTATGATCATCATCTTCTCGAAATATACTCTATTTAAAGAAACCAAAATTGGTTGTGTGTATAAACGTATTTAGCAAAGTCTGAAATTGTATTATCTTTACATAAAATAATTTATTTGTACTGTTGCGCTGAGGCTTGAAATGAAAAAGTATAATATTAAATTACAAATTTAAGTATTCGACATTAGGCGATTTAAACGCATATTAAAAATTTCGTGCCAAATGAGATTTTTTGTGACGATTCATAGGATGATTGATTTATTAGATAATATTACAAGATATGAGCTTGATTCACGAAATGGCAGTTGTCTATGCGGAAGTAAAGTTCGAGTTGATGACGATACACATATTAACATTTAAACTATATCGGAACAATTATTATTCTTTTAACTTTTATAACATATATTATCTTTTATAACATATATATTTTTTTCGTTTTTCATATCACTTTAGAAATTGTATTTATGGCTGATTGGTGGTCCAATTCTAAGCTATATATTTATATAGAAGAAGATACAGTTAAAAAATATATAGGAAGAGAACATTGTTTACTTATGATGAATCATACATATGAAATTGATTGGCTAATTGGTTGGATGTTTTGTGAAAAAATGGGTGTACTGGGTAATTGTAAGGCATATGCAAAAAAAGTTATACAATATATACCGGCCGTTGGTTGGGCATGGAAATTTGCTGAATTTGTATTTTTGGAACGTTCATATGAAAAAGATAAAGAAATTATTGGTCGTCAAATTAATGAAATTTATGATTATCCAGATCCAGTTTGGGTTTGTTGTTTTTATTATCTATTTGTTTATTTTGCTTATGTTTACTTTGTTTTTTTTTTTGTTTTTATTATTATTTTTAGCTATTACTGAACGCTGAGGGTACACGATTTACACCGTCAAAACATCAAGCATCCGTTAAATTTGCTAGAGAACGTAATATGCCTGAATTAAAACATCATTTAATACCACGTACAAAAGGATTTACTGCAAGTTTACCATTTTTACAAAATAAATGTCCAGGATTATATGATATTCAATTAGCATTTAAAAATGATGATAAAGTAATTAATTATATATGTACACGTTTATAAATGATTTTTAGTATTAAATAATTGTTAATATTTATTTTTTAAAAAAAAAATTCAACTTCAGTATGAACCTACTGTAGCAAATTTATTAAATGGACACAGAGTTATTGGACATATGTTAGTAAGAAGAATAGATATGAAATCGATACCATCAAAAGAAGAAGAAGCTGCTGAATGGTTACAAGAATTATTTCGTGAAAAAGATAAAATACAAGATAGTTTTCATACACATGGTGACTTTTTTACGTCAAGTGGTGTTAAACCAATTAAGGCATTATTACAACAACCAAGTATGCCAACACTTGCAAATACATTAATTTGGGCATTTATCACACTTACACCAATGCTATATTATTTAATACAATTATTATTTAGTGGCAAAATATTGTATTTTTCTATTGGAGCTGGTATTATATTAATTTGTAAGTATTATTATTATATTATAATCGATTATATTGTTTAATTATTATTTTTTTTTTTTTGTTAAAGTTTATATTCTAATGCAAAATACGATAAGAATGTCTAAAATTAGTAAAGGATCGTCATATGGAGGAGCTGTTAATAATAAATAAACAAAATTTGATCATCATTAAAATGGACATACAAATTTACAAAAGTAAAAATAAAATAAAAAATAGTAAAATTTAATCATAACACAAACACACTGTACAAAAGTTAAAATTATAAAAATATGAAAAAACATTTTCACAAAACGAAATATAATAAAAGAGCTTCCCACCGCCGCGCCGCCAATAAAAAAAAAACTATAAATTTTTATTTTTTTGATTATAAACGCAACAATAATTTAATAAAGTTTATAATATAATTAAATAAAAAGAAAAAGAAAAAAATCTCCATTTGAAAAGAAAATGAGCTTCCTTTTTTATACAGCAGCATAAAATAAAACTAAAAACTATTTTTTTAATTG
Organism: Penthetria funebris; assembly: GCA_027564355.1. Lineage (NCBI taxonomy): Eukaryota > Metazoa > Arthropoda > Insecta > Diptera > Pleciidae > Penthetria > Penthetria funebris. The sequence goes on from JANSTX010010311.1 coordinate 11,836, forward strand.
AAATCAATTGTTTTTAATTGATTTTTTTTTTCCTTCTTTATTTTGTTGTAATTTTTAAGAATTTCTTTTAATTTTGTTTAAAAATAAATGGTAATTTTACAATAATTTTATTTAGCTTTACAAAAGGTTAATAAATCTCTGAATATCCTACATATTGGTTATCGATTATACCAGTTGATTAGTAAATTAATTAGTTGTTTTTCACGTGTAGCAACACCTAAGATCTGAATTATTGTAACTGAACCTAATTTTTGTGCTTTATTTTAGTTTATAACAATCATTCATGTATGGCATAATACTACTATAAAATGTGACTAATGATTCTAATTTTTAAGAAACAGTATCACTTATAGAATAATAACGGGAATAAATATCAAACACATGTTTGCATCAGTAATTTATTTAAAAAACCTATTTAAGAAGCAACAAATAAACAAAAATTAAATTAAGATTCTTAGTACATTATCTTATTTACGATTTTAAAACAGAATGTAATCGAATGGATATTTCTGATTGCAACTAGACTGTTAGCATTTAAACTGTAAAAAGAAACTTACACAGTCCGTAACATCACACAAAATATTTTATTTCTTGTTATTAATTTTAGTTGATAATACTATTTTATTTAAATAAAAATTTCATGAAATTATCTACCAATTTCGATTTTAATTTATTAGGTAACGGATATTTTTATTTACTATCGATAAATCGCTGACCAATGTAGGCTACCATATTTAATATTCATTTATTTGTGAAACCCAAGAATTATATATACATATATATATATATATAGTTTTTTAAATATGAAGATTTAAATATTATTTATTGTTTAAAATTACCAAAATTAGTAATGAAATACTAATTTCGTTTTCTTTTGTGTTTTTCATTAATATTTATTTTAAAATATATTTTTTTTATATTATTAATATATTTTTTATTGATTGTTAAAATCTTTGAAATAATATTTTAAAAAGACACAGAGAATATAAATCGTTATTAATAAAATAAACTAAAATGTAAGTGTATATAATAATGATAATAATAATATATACAAAATGTTTATTTTTTATGTGTGTAAAATTAAAATAAATATCAGATGAATATAGTTTTTGTGAGTTTTAATTTATTTTTGGTAGTGTCAACATTAGGTGCATATATTATCTCAACAAACAACCGGGCATTGTTTACAATATCCGACACTTATAGCACCTTTACTACATAAATTAATAAAAGTGGTTTATAGTCACTGTCGTCTCACCCTAAGAACTTTGAAGTGCATATCTCAGTATTAGATGCATTTTATTTACAATATCCGACACTTATAACACCAGTATTATCCAACTTGGTGGTTCAAATTCTCGTTTCTATATTGTATTTGGCCAGAAAACAAGAAGACAAGAAGCAATATGTTAACTTTGAACTTGGACCGATATATAATTAGCTTATAAATACGTTTAACGTTACTTGCAACGACTAGCAGTCATTATTCAATATATCAAGCAATTGGCGTACAAAATATCAGTTAAACGCTACCATCTATTTAAAAATATCTACTAAAATATTATAAATTCATTACTTTATGTCTATGTTGTTCACTATTGACCTCTATGAGACACTTCAGCGATGTACTAACCTTGTTCAGATTCGTTTGTAAAGCGTTAATTTTGTGACGTATATATGTATATAATGAATTGCTACCTTTTTTATAAGCAGTGAAATTAATATTACAATCACCAACATCTCACCGTTCATTGCACCATGTTAAACAATTCGCTTCCACTC
>JANSTX010010333.1:0-17862 GCA_027564355.1 Penthetria funebris
AATATAAATATTAAAAATAATTCCATGAATAAAATTTACATCTACGTACGGAAATGATATTCAATTTTACTCGTATGTATTTAATAAATAGTACTCATTTGTTTGTATCAAATGAAACATTGTTCTAAACAAGAGTTTTAAAATGCAAACAATATTAAAACATATCAAAGTTTTCTGTTGTATTTCGTTTAATTTAGTAAATTTTGTCATTCCTTTTCTCTTTACTTAGAGAATCAAAAATAATTTGAATATTGCAGTTCCCGCTTCATTATGTTTTGCTTGTTTTTAGAAATAACAGTAACAATTATTCATTCCTCTAGATAAAATTGCTTTTTAATTATTGCGATTTGTTTTTTTTTATAGAAAATTTAAATTATTATGAAATTATTAATTATTAATATGAAATGTAAATAACATTTTTATAATTAAAAAAACTGACTAGTTTATTATAACTCAGTAGATTTTTATATTTTAATCAATTAATAAATATCTTTAACTTTATCATAAATTATATAATTACATGCATAACAGTGAAAATGCATTTACAATAATTTATAATGAAATGTAACAAAAATTAAGTACATTATAAATAATTTTACTTAGTAAAACGTTTTTTTTTATTGATTATTGCAGCCTTATGATCTTATGATAACTATTACTTCCCAAAAACCGTTTTATACATACATTTTAGTATACAGTTCAGTTACCGGCCGCTCATATAGAATTGGGGAACCTATCATCATCTGTAAATTGCCTTCATACAATTCACCTGGGTGCATAGCACTGCGATGTTACTTTTTTTTTTCTAAGATACATGTAGCATTAAATGTAAACTTAAATAACTAACATTGAAATTTACCAACTGGAAGATATTTTATCAATTATATTTATCCGGTAATATAGTTTAAATATTTGAGTAGAGTGGAGCATAAATAGTGAGATTTTCTTTCAATCAGTCGATAAACACGACATTAACACTATCTCTTTAGCCTCGGTTATACATCATTACTACCAATTACTGTTACTGCATGGATAAAAAGATGGGTTGCGTAACTTTCAATTCAATCATTCAATTTAACTGAATCGAGGTACGAAAAAGGTGATTACTTTAAACATAGAATAAATGAGATATCAATTAAAAATTAATTTAATCAGTCGAATTAAGGCTAGAATCATAATAAGCTCTACAAAACTTCAAAATAGGACTTCTAGCACTTGATTTACAATATATCAATTACAGTATATTCATAAAAACAATAAAAATGCCATCATAAAAACAATAAAATATCCACTTTGCTATACTTTAAAAAGTGAATATGTGATTACAGATAATGTTGAAATGCTGAATGATAATTTAACAAACAGAAATTGGAAACTCTTGAATATGCAGGCAATATATCGATTACAATTTAGGTGCAGCAAGTCAGAGACTAATAGGATAGTTAATGAAAATTGAACTCTAGATGTTACATGTTGACATTCCAAAAAAACATTAATGTGGAATTCTCAGATTGGTAATGTTATGGGGAAAGCCACAAATTCATTGTAGGCAAATTGAATAATTGTCGACAAGAGGACGTTAAATATAAAACTGAATTAAATTCAAAGTTTGTTTGTATGACTTAGTATAACGAGACTCCATCAGTTAGCGATTTTTTAAATTGTTCACAATCACCAAAGATTATTTATACAAATTGTGCATTAATGTAGAGGTTATTGTTGGTGTTCGGATTTATGGTTCAAAATGCTTGCAATAATACAAATTTTCTCTTTGGTGTTCAAGTGCATACGAACACTAGGAATGAATTCACTACAAACATTCCAGTAAGGTTTGAATGCGTGCCGTTCTATCAAGAATAAGGACAAAATTACTTAAAAAAAAAGGTGCAGTCGAAAAGTGGTCACATCGCAAATTCAAATTTCTTCATTTTAATTAATGAAAACAAGGATTTCAAAATTTCAATTTATATTTATTTAATAGTCTGTGGTATATAAATTTTATGTACATTTAATGAGTATTATTGTTATCGTATAAATGAGCAGATCACAATAAAAAAAAATTTAATAACAAAAACATTTGTTATTTTGAAGTTACACACTATTCCTGGTCATATATTGAAAAACCAATAATAAAATTATGCCATATTTCACATTTGTGATTATTAGTGTTGGCAACGATCCATTACATAAATCACCTAAACAAAAACAGATATACACTTTTTTATAATTATAAACTGTTGTAGCGCATCGTTCCTCAGAATCTGATGGTCCTTTCGTGATACACATTCTTTCTGTCGCTCTATCATAATCTACGGAATAAGAATAACTTTACGTATACAAACCAATATATAGAAAAAATACAATTAAATTTCTTACCATCATTCCTTAAGGTTCCATCAGCTCCAATAATTTTACCACACCAACCTGAATTACATGGTATAACATCTACACCATGTACATCATCAATTTGTGTAACATTCCATCGAAATGGATCTTTACATGTTCCAAGTTCACCTCTAGATCTACATTGATAACATCTTTGCATTATTCCTGAAAGGAAATATTAAGTACATTATAAACCAATTAATTAAAAATATTCGTTGAATAGAAATTTTATTATTGACTATATTCAAAGGTAGTGGTTAAATTCTTCACAATTAGAATATGATTAAATATACCCTGTGGGCAGACTCTAATAGTGTTATCCTAATACAATCGCCATTTATTTCAGTGGAAATCTATCTGTCTATTTTTTTATTTTCATATGCGATGCCGGATATCTAAGTCCAAATATATAATCACATTGGTATACCGATAACAAGAATGGAATTGAAGGTGATGATGCCTAAATTGAAGGTAATTAATTATCTTGAGGGGAGTGATGATTATCTATTTAGAATAACATTTAGAACCGTGTCATTTCTTAACACTACAATCCTTCATTTTCATTCAAAATTGTGTACTTATTAGAATTGACTTACACCATTTGATAGAAGTTTCTTTAAGTTCAAATATACTTCCATATCACCGCTGCATAATTTATATCAGATAGAAACGGTATATTTGTATAGTGTCGAAATTAAGAAAGCTAAATTATAAGAACTATTATACTAGACCCATAGCAGTTTTGAATTGAAGTTACCCTCAAATTGTATAATTAGATGCGAAGACACTACTGCGTCTTATTCGCAGTGAATATCGTCAGAGTATTGACGGACCACAATCTTGGATGTCATTATGTTGAAATAGTAATAAAAACGCATGGGAATTTGGTTCGCAGTTAGTGATAAGTGATCACTAATGAAAATTAAAAATAATGTTGGAGATAGCACGGAACTCTGGGGAACACCTGAGGATAAGTCTCACCAAACATTTGCAAGCTTCTACTCCAAATTTCAGTTAGATATAGGAAAAAATAAGAGTATTGACAGACCACGACCCTGGATGTCATTATGTTGAAATAGTAATAACAACGAAGGGTGCGCATCTGGAATTTGCAGCAGGTTTTGTGTCCGTTCAACACTAAAGAAGTTTTTACGATTATGTCGTCATGCGCTTTTCGCAACCTTTCAATTCAAATTACTATATTCTATGTTTGTAGATTCTGTACATCTCTGATATTGGTATGATATTGGTTATGTTGATTCTTCAGATTATTTAATTTCATGTGTCATCAGTATTAACGAACCATTCGTTCCGATCAAAATTGATGAATGGACAAAGAACATCTTCACAGAACAGTAACATGGAACAAGCGATACACTTAATTATTTGCAAATTGTATAAAATCATTATTGTGTGAACAACATCATACGTATCATCATCATCTCAACTTTAAGTCCACGCGAGAGCATAGGGCGTCAACTAACAACCGACATTTTTCACGATCTTTGGCTCGCACCTTCCTTTATCAACTTTTCTCTCCATAATGTAGGTATATCATCAGACAACCACACTTCACTAATAATTGGATCCAATACTGATGAATGCCATCCAAGTTCACTTTCAACATTTCGGGTGATATGTTATCGGTACCGACCGCCTTATTGCCCTTTAAGTATAATATTATAATGCGGATATGATTTCTCACGACTTGGAGAAGAATATCTAAATCGTCTTGTAGCCCGTCTACGGTCAACCGAACTTTGAGCAACCGGAAATTCGAGTCTATTCAGTAGTTCACAAAAGTACTTAGTGCAGCTTTCCATTTGCTTTAATATTTTTAAAAAAGGTACGCTAATCTCGCCGTGCACTTTTACCAACCTCTTTGTCCAGTTGACTATATTATGTCTGCAGATTCTGTTGATCTATCGCAATACTATTTTTAATTGTACTCTTAATGTTTCTCCTCCTCAATATTAGATTCCGTATATCATCACTAATCCATTCGTTCCTTTCATAATTAATGAAACCTGAAACATTTTCGCCACTTGTCTCAATATGCGTCTGCGACTGTGTTCCAGTCTCGTCGAACGCCGTTACATACCAATTGACTCGTCAAAGAGCCTGTAGTATTTACGAATACTTTCTCAGTTTTCACATCTATTCAAGAATGCGATTATGGTAATTGTTTACATGACTATAAGCAGTTTATATCATATTTCTGATTAGACGTGTAGTCTGTGAGATTGAAACCCATAATTACAGGTAAAATGTAATAATTTACTATTTAATGAGTCATCGTTGAATGAGTATGAAATATCAAGAATTTAACAATTAATCATAACTTCTGTTTTAGAAGTTTTCAATGTTTAACAATTTTGTCATCATTTTCATTTTAAATGGATTTTAAACAATGTATATTTAACATTATATTGTTAATATATAAATATTGTGACTAACATGTATGGATTGTAAACAAGACTCTTACACTAACACATGTCATGGACTTCAAAGTAAAAACTAGTTAATGTTTGAAGAGAAAATATATAATTATAAGAAATACGTATGATATAAAAATTTGAAACAAAAGAGCTGATTTTACAATAAAAAGCGACGAACCCCCATGGTGAATTAATTAATTTTTCTCAAACCTTAACTAAGATAAAGAATATTAAATGTACTTATTTACCGTCTGTTAATGACAAACTATTAAAAATTACAACAACATTTATAAAAATCACTAGTATACGTAACATATTTGACACAGTTCCTATATCGTTAAATTAACTATTAAAATTACACTAGATTTTTACAGTATACAAAATATTGAAAACACTTGCGAGGATAGTATTTCAAAATATGAAATTTATCACTAATAATGAATTTGATTTTATTTTTAAACATAAAACATTAAAATTGTTAACAACATGAAAATGTTGACTGAAATTTACTTTCATATTGTCATTTGATTTCCTCCTGTTGTATGTACGAGTATGAATGCAAGAAGAGAAGGTCACTATTCTGAGTAATCATCAATGAAACTATGTATTATATACAGTTGATGTTGAAGTCATACTATTTTCGATATAAATACTAAGTATCAACATTTAGGCAATAAGAAAAATCACATCAAACTTCAGGAACAGTATTATAAAATCTTTTGTCAAAAGATATCTTTAGGTATACTCTACCATATTCCATCTTACTTCAGTTGACCTGTTTTTGACGAATAAGAACTGTTACTTTTTATGAAATATTAATTAGATTCCAGAGTCTAGTGTGAACCTCGGCCTCCGTCATGATATTATAGAGCCCAATACATTACACTGTCGTTATGTTCTTGTAATATTCAGACATGCAAGTCTTTGAACTTTTAATGTAATGCTGACCTATATAGTCGTACTCATATTTTATGCTATAGTAGGATTGTATACAAATATAATCATCGTCCTCTCAACTATTTTGTTAATATTGAATTTTATCCAAATATTTGAGCTTTTTGAAAATTCTCAATTTTAATAAAATATGATCTTTTTGATCATCTATAAATTCTTTATAATTGTAAATGTATTTTAGTTTATATCTAACTCACAGACATCTTTTTTAGATTGCATCTAACTCTCTTTTTTATATTTGCTTGCAACTTCTGATGTTACCAATAAAGAAATGAACCATTAATATATACATATTCTTCTACTGTTTCGGGATTTATTACATGAATCTATAAAAATATCTGTATTAGAAAATATTAATGACATTATCGTAAAAATAGAATTTATCGTTGCCCATATTTTCCAAATTTTTTATATTGTTACACAACTATACCAAGAATAATTACATTACTCAACGATTCTATTTTCTACAATGCTATCTGCACGCCATCTAAACAACAATAGACAATAAACATGAAACATCGCAAATAATAAATAATAATTCAGGAAAAACTCTATAAATGATCGAGAAAAGCTTCCCAACATCTAACTTTTTATAATATAATGATAATATAAATCACAATATACATAAGCATAATTGAGTTTTTATTCCATCTGGAAAATTTTGAATCAATTATATTTGAATAAATTCAGTAGAGTGGTTCATAAATCCGCAGTTATTTAGTTTATTGGTAATATGATTTTAACCTAGACAGGACAATAGGAACCATACTGCACAATTTTCTTATTTTCTAAAATAATGCAATATTCTTTATAAATGTGATCTGTATTGAAATTCACTATAATAAAGTAAGAAAAACACATTTAACTTACATATTTTGATAAGCAAAACAAGATTGATGTCAAATAGGCTTCGCCTTTTTTTGTAAGCATTAAATACACTGCATTTTAGAGGGCTTCACAGTGACAACGCACAATAATTACTATTTGATATATTTAGGGTAAAATAATGAGTCCGTCAAGTAATGTTGGTAATGCTTGAAAATAGTTATGATTTTATATAAATAGAACTAATTGGTGAATGCAGTAGTCGAAAAACTTCTTGAGGGTGATTAACATGTATTTATTTGCTCGTTCGTACCACCGGAAACACGATGAAAGTATATGTCAGTTTCATGTGATCGTGCCCAAAAATATGGGTGTTAGCGTTTTGTATGTGGAATTAGTAAACTTAAAACTATATGTAGCGGCGAATTGACATACCACTCTACCGATTTATTCAAATTTTTAGCCATATATACATATATTTACTGTATATTAGAAATTAGTGTGGTTTAAACGGCAAATAAACATCGTAATGATGTCTTATATACGCCCTTGAGGCGTAAAAATTATAACGATGATGGCAGTGAATTATAATGCTGCTTTGGGTTAGGAATGGTGTGTAAAATTGAGGGAAATAGGTGAAAGATAATATCATTAAATTTGTTTAATAATTGGTTATGCATTTTGAGTGGCCAAGTGTCATCGAGGTTATTGAATTCTCTATATATGTTGGTAATATCTTGTGATCTAGACTTGCGTCAATATGCACCTGTAAAAAAAAGAATAAACTGAATTATATTACTAAAGTGTATTATAGTTAGAGGCTGGAATCACAAAAATAATGATACTTTTTAGATGTTATAGCAAACCCACCATATACTTAACATTGCAAATTGTTTAAGTCTCCATGCCCTACTAATTGAAATTGAATAATAAATCCATGTTCATTCATTTAAAAACATTTTCGTTGCTGGCATATAGTTTCATTCAATAGTTCGTCGATTCAAGTTATGACAATTCAGTGCATATGTTCGTAAAAATTTATGTGTAATATTCATTGAAAATTCTAAGCGTATATACCAAAAGAATTTTTTGTTAATTGATTAGAATACACTTCTTACTCATTTATTGTATGTCTATTCGAGTACATATTGAATTTTAGGACCAAATATATTTTATGAGATACCCATAATGTGTAAACAATAGTTTCAAGAAGACACACCCTTATAAGAATATTTTTATCAAAATTATAAGCAATTAGCAATTTAGAATCTATTGTAATTAAAATCAAAAACTATTTTTAAAATGAAAGGTATTTTTGTTAGTGCAGCAATTATATTAGCAGTCATTAAAGCAGGTAAATTAATTAAATTTCATCAAGAGACCATAAATACATTTTACTACCAACAAATATTACTATGGTAACTATTTGTTTACTTACAATGTCCTCGGATTTAAGTAAAAGAAATATATACGTACTGAAAAACATTATGAATTCATTTTCTGTTCATAATTCTTATAAATCCTTGTGAGGACTGTAGTTCGTAGTTTGGAATAACGAATTAGATTAAATGTCAGTGGTTGAACCTTCACTTTGTAATTTGGAAAGTGTTAGCAAAGATACACTAGTATAGTGCAGAATTTTTTAATTCTATTGTAAGGAATGGATTAACAGAGCAGCTTACTATAATTATGATTAGTTAATAGGAACATCAATTTATTGCACTTTTAAGTGCTAAACCACATACTTGGTTACTTTGGTTAGCAAATATTTGCAGTAACTCATTCATTTGAATTGAACTTCATATACTTCGGTAGTATGGTCATAATTAAACATTCGACTCAGAATCTATTTTCTATGATAATTAGACTATGATAATTGAGATAGTCGAACTGTCAGAACAAATTTCCATATAAAGTTTCAATGAATTGTTTCAATGAAATTTAGAGTTCTATGAATCTAAAAATCTTTAGTTGGAAGTGAAGAGAACGAAAGTTTCACATCGACATTTAATATATTTGATCAATATGAATAGATTATATTGAGACGGCAATAATAGTATCGATCACAAACCATGTGATTGTGTGTTCTAAAAATTTGAAAATATTACTGAATTCAATTCGAACTGTGTCGGTGAAGGCTATAAATTCGTAAAATTAAATAGTCCTTTGATTAAGACGAGCATTTACCTGTGTTAATCCATAGTACCTTAATCAACAAAAAACTGTCATAACAAACCCTACTCTGTATGGACAGGTATTACATGAAAAATCAAAATTTAAGGTCCTCTAGAATCGTCAAGTTGACTGGCAAGCAAGAATAACGTCAGTTAGGTTACTTACATCTCCTTAGTAATGACAAAGTTGACCAATGGGTCTCCTACAGTTGCAATGACGTTGCATGTTTGCTTCCGGCAATCATTTCAACTATATGACGGATATCTAAATACGGATCAATGTGATTATACAAAATATATAAAAGTAAAATTTAAATTAATTTTAAATGTTTTTAGTTTTAAGTTTTCAAACTCATTATTTAAATTTATTACATTAACAAAATTTAGTGACTTCAATAAATTGTTATGTTTGTAATGCAACGGATTCGAAAACACCATTTCAATGTGGTGAATGGTTTGAACGTTATGATACACCTGAAATTGAACCCCAAGATTGTTCAGCAGTACATGGGGCAAGATATTGTATAAAACATATTGGACGTTTTGAAGGTAACACAATGTGAAACTTATTGGAAAAAATGGAATCATAATCTTTTCCATTCTTTTTGTGGATAATGGTGTTTCTAACGAATAACTAATAATTAAATAAATTACTAATAACTAACAATATATTGGTGGATGTCTATAGTGTTATAAATTATTTACAGAATCAAAAACTAATATTTTATTAATTTTTTTTTTGTTTCTAATGCATTTAATTATTAACATAATTAATTATTTTTTAATTATAGTATATTGCATCAAATGTTATCAATGTTCATCGGCAAAGACAATTGATTGTTCCGATTTAATAATAAATATGTTAGATCCACCATTACAGCCGGAGGAATGTGATTCAGTTCATGATGCAAAATATTGCATTAAATCAACTGCACTTGATGGTTTCCTCATTATTTCACTATTATTAATTTTTCATTGTCATAATTATTACTGTGATGCTTTTATTATTTTTGATTTTGCTTTATGAAAAATAATAATGATAAATGATGCCAAATAATTATTAATAACAGCAAACCTCTGAGACTCTCTGAAAGTATGATCGACATTAATTAATGGGTTAATTTCTTTTATCGCCATGTTTCGTCACTGAAGATGCGAAACTGAAAGATGGTAATTAGAGGATATTTGACAGCACAGTTAGTTATGTTTTTAATCGGTGGTGTAATAGGTGACTAATTGCTGTTAGAATTATGTTGTCTAAATACATATTAAACAGGACGTCAACACCACCGTCATATATACCAACGATTTCTATTATTCAGTTGCTGTCGTAGTGTTCCACCTTTTCCATAATGCTTTAGGGATCAACGAACGGCTACACAAACTTGAGTACGTAAACATTTAACTAATTCAATATCAATAGAGTTTCAGATAGAAAATATAACTATGTTCTTGTTATTGAGAATCCATATCATTGATTCAGCTTATAATGTCAACTTCAAAATACATTTTTATTCATCAGATATATAGTTACCTTCAGGCATTGAATTACAACACTTGCTTGAAAGTCCTTGAAGTCAGTTTAATTAATAAAATCATTCATCTGGAACAACTTTCTTCGCTTATTTATAGTGCTAAATATTTGATAGGAATACCTTAGATGGATCCTGTTTCATTATGACCTTTGCAGAAACTATGTACTTTGCATCATTATCTACTCCGAACCTGAAAGAGGTGATAGTTAAAGGGGTGGTATCCGGTGAAAGCATCACTAGTTTTGCTGATGAGTTTTGACCACACTTGTCAGAATAACCAAGAAATGATTTTATGAATAATTCAGAAATTGCTTATTAATAATTTATCGAAGCATATACAGACAATTATGTTTGTTATTTATAAAGCTTTTTTTTTTTATTGATTTCAATTTGTGTGATATTGCTACTACTATTAAATTATTATCAGTTTTATTTGTACATTAATAAAATTAATTTTTGTAATTGAAATCATGAACAATTTCCGCGTTCTTTCAGAATATTCGAAGCAATTGAAATGGATAAGAGTAAAACTTTCCACGTTCTTTCAGAATATTCGTAGTTATTGATGGGATGACTAATAAATCATTTAACAGAACAGCCTACATAAGAAAAGATGCAACGTTACAATTAACCGATTTTGTTACTAAATATATAGATGTATGATAAACTGCAATATGTACTGCATATATTAATTGATTATATATGCAAGAATTAATTACTGCTAAATTTAGAACAATTGTGTTAGAATTAATATATTTGAATTAAATCAATTTATCAATGTATACTTTATACTAATTTAATTAGTAGTATATAATTTACAAATCCAGTTACTTGACAGAGTGATAAATTCATTTCCGAATCGTATCGTCACTTTGCTACCATCCATGGCATCGAAAGATCTCTGGTACCTCGTCATGGTATATGAAAATACAATAATAATGCAGATACATGCAGATGTCGTTCGAATTGAAAATATTGAAAAAAAAACTGGCTAACAATACAGACTCATACCATAGAATCTTGCACCCAAAGTAGAAAACATAAAATTTGATGCTTTGCTAAATGAGCGACATACTTAGGCTTTTGACAATCATTAAATGCCATCTTGAGGATTTCGACAACTAATAACCCCATAATATCACCTCAAGAATTTGTTCTTTTATTTTTATAAGATAGGATCTTTAACTGGATCTAAAAATAACCTAACATTAAAATGATCTATATACACGTTTAGATTAATTGAAAATTTGAATGTGATCTTATGTGATTTAGGCTATGAATACATCCAGTATAATTTGATGCATTGCATTATGGTATTTACTAAATTTCTTCTAATAATCCATTAACATTAATTTTGTGTCTAGATTTCATATTACACAGCACTATATAATGCACAATTTTCATAAATAATATGCTTTTTATTTTTATAGTACCTATAGATTTGTGATTGATTTACAATTGAAATTATATGATAAATGCACAAGACAATTGATTTTAAAATGATTTTAAAAATAATTAACAATTCGACAGGTGGAATTGGCGCCAAGAGATATTGTTCATCAAAAGATTTAGGAAATTATTGTAATTATGTACAAAATAAAGGTGATCGAATGGAGTATCGATCGTGTATTTTTACATGCAGCACAGATGGATGTAATCATTCGTCTATAATATCAATTAGCAAATCCATAATTTATGCTTCCCTAATAATAGTTGGAGTTTTTTCCATCAATAGATTATAATTTTATTACAATATACACAACTGTCATGTGAAAACCGTCCTTTTACTCGTATTATATTTACAAATTGAGTAAATATTTTTTTTAAAATTATATTTAAAATGTAAATTAGTTAATTTTGTACAAATAAAGAAGAATTTTAACGTATATAATTAGTTATTGCAACAATTATTTTTTAAATAGGTGTAACTAATCTATAGTGACCGAATATCATAGTGGTCACTAATCTGATCTATTACCTTCGTGCAGTGTCACCAGTAACTCGATTACGATATAAGTCATAAATGGTAATATCGTATTTTTCGAATGGTTAAAAAATACGAATATCCCAAAAATGTCAATTTAATTTAATTATACCAAATGTTCACATAGTTAAGAGTGAGCTGCGAAATTAATCCACTGACAAGAACTATTAGTTCGAAACTAGAGCTTGTTAATCATCGTTAAGAACAATAATGTTGACCGATAAAATCTGTACATTTTTTTCCATTTGATAATGAGTTTCAAAAATTTAAAACTGCCGACGAATACAACAATATAGAAAAATAGCTCCTATGAATAACAACAGGAGGACAAATGTAGTCAGAATCATAGTGCGTGTATCTTATGAATATATCAAATATCCTGAAAATGGATTAATAGAGTATGACTTTCAGTTTCCATCCATTAATTTTCGAGAGTGAAAATCAAAAGTATACTAATTAGATGTATTAACTCCAAACCTCTTTTGTTTAGGCGTTTAGAAGATATTCCAATTTTTGTTTAGTTAATCACTCCTGATTTATTATTTAATACTTTATCACATTTTTGGAATTTATTGTAACATTCTGTCAAGATAATTATTTGAAATAATGACACGAAATTTGAGGATCAAATGATGTTATTTTAGTAAACTTACAGATTTTTATGTAAATGGTAATCAAGGTCATCTGAAGATAGTTAAATAATCACGATTATCCATTGTAAATTGATTATTAGTGTGAATTGTGGTAGTTCTATTCTTGAGCAATGTATGCAACTATCGTTTGAAAACAAATCTTTCGACGTTATTCTACAAAGTATTAACTATCATAATCAATAACATTACGGATTTTAAATCATGAACAAATCGTTGATGAGATTCTTTATCTACCATTAATTTTCAAATTGTAATCAAATTTACTTGAAATTTTAAGGAAAATATTGATGTACATTTTTGTATGAAATTCTTGTTTTGCACGTTTAATCTTACCAACACTCTTATCCACTTCCCAAATAACATTCGAAACATCTGGGTGTAAATATTACTTCTGTTAATTTCAAATTTAATTTTGATTTTTTACATTATAATTTAAATATGTATTTTACGAATTATAGTTAAATGTGGTGGAGCTCAGTCAAGTTAATAAATGTTTTCATTAATTAGAAATCACATGAAACTGAAATGAGATATTTTGAGTCGCAAATTTACGTTATCCGCAATGATAACGCTTTTATATTAGAAACAAATGGATATAAATGCAATCTGAATAGCATCACATTCTCATTGACATAATCTTTGAAAATTTATATAGTATGTATAACGAATAACCATCATTATTTAAAACGACTGGTTCATTATATTCACTTAACCCAAATATTGAATTTTACTGTAGCAATCCTATGTAAATCCTATTTAATTTAAAAATACATTTATAGCCATTCCTTCTTAACTTCAACACAAAGCGTTTTCATTTCGAAGAACAGTTTAATAAATGGAAAAAAATGCTTTTCTTAGCACACCCATGTACCAGGATTTGTCACAATTACTTCCACCGTGTTTTATAACGATAAAAATTATAAGAAAGTAATAACAAATAAAAAATAAAGTTTAAACAACATTACACCATCAAAATCAATCACTGTTTATTTACATTTGTCAAATGTCAAAAAGAAAAAGCTAAATAAATGCGCAGGTTCATTCTATAAATAAATTGTATGCTCAATAGTCCGTTTCATTATTTATAAATTGGCCCCTTTTTATTTCAAATATAACCGATAAATCATCCTATCATTTAAATATTTGTATGGTGAGTTTTTTTCAAATATAATTATCTTCAATAAGATAAAATACATACAATGCGGTCTGGTTATGTGTTTAAATATTTTAATAATAATACGATTACAGTTGCATACAAAAAATTATTTAATAAACATCACGATTCAAATATTTAAAAGTTAAATCTTTTCGCGGTTACTTTTAAATAATAAATGTGGCCAATTTATAAATAATGAAACGAACTCTATTCGCCAATAAATATACTAATTTCTAATGAATGTCATTTATGTATGCGCATTAATTTCTTATTTTTTTTGTTGACATTTGTCAAATGTAATAAACATTGAATGTTTTTAAAAGTCCAGACCAAAAGTGTTTCTTTTATGTTATTTTGTAGCCAGAGAAATTGCATGAGTTTGGTTATTATGGTTATTATCTCAAACATGGATAACATTAGATATTTGGACACCAAAATGTGAACGTTTAACAACAACTGAGAAAATATTTGTTTCTCCAATGTATAGTGGCTTATTAATTGATCAATCGATGGCATCCAATAGACAGAGGTGATAAAAAACAAAATTTAGGATTTTACTGCAATTGTAAAAGAAAAAGTGATGAATATTCCGAAACGATATCGTTACGTACTGACAGATGCATCAACGCAAAAAACATCAAATATCAAAAATTTCGATCATATAACTAAAATAAATTTTATGCTTGTGCAACCATGTGACATGAAACTAAAGATGAGATGAGTTAAGAGTTCTTAAAAAGTATTATTAGATTAGATTAGATGTAGGTCAATGTGCAAGGCGGTTTGCTCAAAAATATTTACGAATTTAAAAGTATGTTAGTTACAGAACTTATATAGATGTATTATTTATTTTATTTACTTATTATATATAAAGATTATATCAATCAGAAAGTGATGCTGTTCAGAATATATTTATAGCCATTTGTTCCTAACTTCTACACAAAGTGTAAATTTGCAACTGAAAATATCAGATTTCAGTTTCATCTGATTTCTAATTATAAAACATTTAATAGCCTGACTGAGATCGACAACTTGTAACTAATTCGTAACATATATAAATTTTAATGTAAAAAATCAACCTAAAATCTAATATAACAAATTTAAAATTTTAAAAGTATCAATAATTATAATATAAGAGAAATTATGAAAATAAAACAAAAAAAAAAATGTTCCAAAATTCATCAATTTCCTTATTCACAAATAACTGAAGTTTTGAATTTTCAATGTCTCGAAGACTGAATAATATTCAATTCTTTGTGAAGTGGTGCTTGTAAATATGACTGAGAATAAACTTGAGGTGAATAATTTACTTCTTTAGCACAATATAAATAGTAGGGTGTATTATTTACTCTGATGTAACTCTTAAGTTACATGAACGTAATTTTATTACCAATATAAAATATTTGTGTAGAGGTGGTGATAGATAACACCAAATTGTTACTAAATGCTAAAACGAGTAAGAAAATAACGTGTATTTACGTGATAATTTTTACAAGTGACAAAATAACCATAATATCACCTACAATTTGAAAATAACAAATGAAATTTTTACACCTAGGTGTTTCGAATGTTACTCAGGATAGATTTAAATATCTGAGCAAACTTTATACCAATAAACAGTAAAGGCGCATTAGGTGGCATTACGATATTTACCATTTTATTTACATAAAATATCAAATAAGTTTCTAATCTATGGTGAAATATACCTGTAAAGTGATGTGTAAATCCACAACATCTAATATTAGTAGTGAGCTGCTAAACAATAATACACAAACAATACAATGCAACTTTATATTATGTATTTTTGGTGGTCGAGCCGAGTTAAATAGATATAGGTTGAGCAACTGACAAATATAAATTTGCTTACATATAACATGCACACCAATGTTTTCAAAATGTTGTGTATAGATCTTGTTTTCTGATTTTTTAATTTTATTATATCATAATTTTTATTTCTGTTTGGTCAATTATAATAAAATTACGATTTTCTTCTAATAATTTAAACTTTCAATATCCTAGTAGTCAAATATTATTGTCAAATTTAATTTGTAAGGATATTGCATAAATTCAACAAAATTTATATTTTAACGACCAATCATAACTATGTTTAAAATTCACAATTGCAATAGAATTATATCAAAATTATTAAATTTTAAACGAAATGACTTTAAATCTATACAAATTTTAAAATTTAAAACATTTTGCACTAATAGGCCAGAGAAAATGAATGCTGAAAGTGGCAATCATATTTTAAATAAATATTGCTATTCATTAGAAGTGGAGGAACGAATTAATGAGCAAATATCGTTAGAACTATACGCAAGTAATGTTTACTTATCTATGGCATCATATTTTTCTAGAACAAGTTTAGCATTGTCAGGATGTACTGGTAATTATATATACTATTACTTATAAGATGAAGGAATGATGGAACAAAAGTTTAGATTCTGTTCGTTTTGAGAAATCCAAGTTAGGTAACCATCTCTGTTTTATCGAGAACATTTTTTTGCTACCAATAAATTAAGCTCGGTAATATTGTTATAAAAAAGTAAAGTAGTTGTTCTATTTATTTGATGATGTAGTGAATGTAGTGGAGTGATCTGTATTGAAAGCATTCTGATATTTTCTCAATAGTTGCTTTCACAAATTTCTATACTATTCTCAATCATTTGCAAATGACGTGCAGATATAATTGTGTAACATTATCAGTGTTGTAAATTTATGTGTGAACTAACTTTACTGGTATATATAGTTTATCGTGTGAAATATACCTGATAATGAAAAAAAAAAAGTTATACCTGACTGGAATTAGCAACATATTAGCTACACATAAGCATTAAATAAACATTCAGTTGATAATTAAAAATTTGACTCAATATTTTTAGGATTTTTTCTTGGAATGTCAGATGAAGAACGTGAACATGCATTTAAATTAATAAAATATCAAAATTTACGTGGCGGTTGTGTAGAAATATTAACCATTCAAAAACCAGACACATCCGATTGGCAAGACTTAATGAATACATTAATTGCTTCAATGCACTTAGAACGATTGAATACATCCGCATTATTGTCACTGTACAATGTAGCTGAAAATCATAATGATGTTACGACAATGGATTTCATTACAACTGAATATTTGCATGAACAGGTATTAGTTAAATATCACTATCATCTTATAGTAGCTATACTATTGCAAAGAAATTTCTAGGTAAACAATATTTGATGTTAAGACTACTAATTGGTTTTATCTTGTCAAGGATCCTTTAATTTCATTCAATATAATGTATTTAATTTTCTTTGGGAGTGGCTATCTTTTTATGTCTATTAACACAAATACAAAATAAGATTAGATTGCGGTTCCATGTGGAAAGTGGGGGAGAATTGAAATGCAGGAATCTGTGAACATTTGATTTGAATTGTTGGAAGCCATAAGTTCCCCGAAATTTAATTGTGCGACCAAATGTATAATTAATAGAACGTGAGTGCGTTAACCGAGCAAGTCGACTATCTGGAGAGAATACCCGAATATTGAAAATAATACCGGCGATCACATTGCGCCTATGCTAAAGGTGATTGTCTGTGCCACGATCATCACCTAAAAGTCAAAAAGCTCGCCTTCGAATTAGGGAGGTCGTAGACTCAAATTAGTTGCATTGAATTGTACAAGATTTGCACGCTCCCAATCAGATATTAACACCAAACCATTGTTAAAAGAGTAGTCTATATTTTCAAGCAAAAAATTTACCATCAACCCT
>JANSTX010010333.1:17962-34423 GCA_027564355.1 Penthetria funebris
CCCAATCAGATATTAACACCAAACCATTGTTAAAAGAGTAGTCTATATTTTCAAGCAAAAAATTTACCATCAACCCTGTTGGTCTTAATATAAATACGAGTATTAAATAACTGCGCAATTTCAACGATTGTGATTTCTTTTTTAGTGCAACAAAATATATTTTTTTTAAGCTTACAGTCAACAGTGTTTAAATTTTGGGATTACATATATGGTTAGTGAATGAAAAAACTGACCGATCGATTGACGAACAACTAAATAGGTCAAGTCATATTCCTGTAATATGGTGTCACCAGTAACTCAATAAAAATATTTATCAGTTCATGGCAAGTGTTAGGAACAAAAAAGTGGGTATCTCTGTCATGTTTGTAGACTAGATAAAAAATATGTCGGTAACAAATTATATGTGGTTGCAGATTTAGGTTCCACTTTACTAAATTATGCAGATGTTAAGACGAATAAGTGTGTAAATGAATCGATATTATGCATTCGGAAATCTCAACTTATGTTTTGATTGACATTTGATATTTTATGTACATTAGAGGAACTATTTAACATCAGAGTGTCGCTCCAATGTATTGTATAGATTCACAAGATATGGTAAAAGTATTCGTTAGAATGTTTTGTAAATTTATAGCTACCTAATTAGTTGGCGAGATGTTTATTTACCAAGTATAAAACTATATAATACCTATAATACCATATCATGAAACGCTTCTAATTCCGACGATACCACGAAAACATTAATATAGGTTAGACAATCTCAGAATATTAGTCGGTCACTCCATTTACCACCAATAATGTCAGTATTAAATAATTATAACAGTTTATGCTTCGAATTAATAGATGAGATCAATACAGCTTTTCGGAAGTCTTATAGCAAGATTGAAGCTAGCCGATAAAGATGGTATAGGAGCATATCGTTTAGATAAAGAACTAAAGAAACAATTTCCGTATACTGGAAAGATAAAAATTTATGATGCCGTTTGAATACAAAAATTATAAGTGAATGAAAAAAATATATTCTGTTTTTGTTTTTCTTTTTTGTGTTTGATAAATTATCTAAATTATCTAAATTATTTTAAAAATTAAAATTCGTATATTAAAAACTATTAAATTATTATTAAAATTAGTTCAAATAGCACACCAAGATGCAACGTTGACTTTTTTGAGGCTCAGCATTATATAGCAATTTGGTTGTTGTAAAGAAGGTATGCATTTTGTCGTCACTATTGTTCCTACTAATCTTAGAGTTGTCAATTAATGACATTGTGTATGAAATGGAGTCTAAGAAATTCACTTGAAGATGTTGACTTTGTCAACGAAATATATTTGAAGTCTATAATGTAATAAAGCTTTTAATATTTTAAAAGCGTTATTTACTATGACAAGTGTTCGGAAGTGAAGAGTGACTGTATTCAACACAAATTTCTCGTAGATTCAAATTGAGAAT
This sequence comes from Penthetria funebris, assembly GCA_027564355.1. NCBI lineage: Eukaryota > Metazoa > Arthropoda > Insecta > Diptera > Pleciidae > Penthetria > Penthetria funebris. The sequence goes on from JANSTX010010333.1 coordinate 19,413, forward strand.
ATTTAAGTCAAATTGTTTATCGGTACTACGGCGTCCAATCCATGATATCGCATGCGTTAGATTGACAAACACAAGTTAGTAGACGACCTGCTTGATCGAAAATAACATGACAAAGATCTATCTAAAGGTTGCGATGATGATGATAAATTAATTTATTAACTAAAATTATATGTTAAGTGCGAATAGCTTCATTAGATCTTACCACTTTACAGCAAAGGTAGAAGGCTATGATGATGATGTCTGAAATCAGAAGAAATTTCTTGTCCCATTATGGAATTGTATCTGAAAATCAATTACACACATGCACCTAAATTAAGGATAGTATTGAAAAACCAATTAAATGAACTACCCCCTATTAACGTTTTTATAGCTATCTCATGCGCCTGCGGTAATTTTTCTACCCTTAACATATGCAGACATATTTACGAGTATAGTTTTAATATTCTTATAATCTATACAAACATTTGTCAAAGGTACGTATTGATTATAATGTTCTAAGAATTTCACAACAATTTGTGTCTGAAAATGTATATTTTTTAGTGTAAGGTAGGTTTATTACAGTAAAAATAATGACAACTGGTCCAGAAAATCGACCTGTTCTCCACAAAGTTTGTTTGGATGCAATAAATGAACATATTAATTTGGAACTTTATACAGAATATGTGTACTTATCTATGGTATACAATTAAATATTAAACACTAATAAACATTTCTATTAAAATACATACATTACATATTTAAGGCCTTTTATTTGGATAGACATGATGTTGCATTATCAGGAATACATAATTATATTCTAAATGGTTTTACTGAACGAACACATGCATCAGATTTATGTGAATATGTTAATAAACGGGGTAGTCATGTTAAATTTTTGACAATAAAACACCCCGATAAAATGGACTGGGGTCTCCCTGTAGATGTAATGAAATCTGCATTGAACCTGGAAAAGAACCTCAATGAGGTAATTGACGCGTGCATATAAAAATTTATTTAAAATTTTAAAAAAAAATTATTATGTTGCATATTTTTTCTCAGAGTTTTTTAACCATTCATGCAATTGCATCAGACCAAAAAGATGTAAATTTATGTGATTTTCTTGAATCGAAATTTTTACAATCTCAAGTCAATTTAATGAAAAAGCTTTCAGATCACATTAGAAATTTGGAACGTATCGACGATGGTGTCGGCATTTATCTTTTTAATAATGATATTAAATTTGATGATGATTTTAATTAATTTAGTAATAAAAGAAGAAATATTATAAACCATTAGACTATTGTTTAATGTGTTTATCCAAGTTTTAGTAACAAATGCACGCTTATTTCCAGCAGACAGACTTATGTATTGCAAATTTTGTGATATCTCTAAGATAGTATGAATATTATTAAAATAAATTTAGTCAATTGCTTTTTACAATATTACAATTTTGTTTAATGTATCTATTAAATTCAACATTTTCACACTGCATTTAAGTCTATAATTAAATTAGGTAATTTATATGATCTATTCCGCCGTATTCTTCAAATTTCAAAATTGGCCTAAATTTATTTTTGGTCCAAACGTTCTACAGTGGAATAAATACATAAAATGTGGAAGAAGATGATGATGATGAAGCTGATGATGATGCAGCTAATGATGATGATATGTTTCAGTATTTATACCACTATTTTGATACGACAACTTGAACTTAAAAACCGTATTACCCCAAAAATGAGAAAATACTTGACTTAGAGCATCCAACCAACAACTCAAATAATAAAAGTATTTTATAGTTAAAAAGATCGAGTGCAGTTCAATTGCTGCGAGCAGAATTTCAAATTACAATCATCAAATTAAACTCATTTATTTAGAAACTAACATCAATTCCACAAACTTAGAGGTAACCTTTGACCTGTAACTCGCACTGTTCTCTGAAAAGCAGAGTAACATGGATCATATAGTCGTGAAGTTAGTTTATTGCCAATACGTGATCATATAGAGTAGGGTAAAATATGTAACAATTATAACAGATGCATTTTATTGTAAATTATCACGAAATTTAGATTAGTTTAAAAAATTAGATATTGTTATTTGTGTTGACAACCTAATGCACAAGTTGGCTCGAACAATATTAATTTTTAATTTGTAATAGGTGAAGACGATGTGCGTGTTATGGATCAGAATGGTGAACTTTTCACTGATACGTGTTTTAATAACAACCTAATGATACATTGACATAATATTCATTGATAAAAGATTACTCAAGCCGCAATTTGGTTATGCTCTGACGGTCGCACAAGTAATCAAATGTATTATATCAAAATTAGCAAGATGTAGATAAACTCATTGTTGTTCGCACTTTTAGACGTGCAGATGCTTACAGTGATCACTATTTGGATATTGGACAGATTCGTATTTAAGTTTTTGACAAATATGCATTGGCAGCCCTATACTGCGAAACGTCTTATTGATGTTCAACTGAAAAACAATAATAGAAGACAGTAATTTTTAGATGATTTACCATCTTGCTTGTTGCATGATAACATTCTTAGCAAGATTGGAACACTGTTGCTAATGTATTGAGATATGAACTGGTGAAGATGTTCTTGGTTTAAGTAAATATTATCAATGAATTTCGTTTGCCGACTATCTGAATCTTTATGTTTCTTCGCTGTTTTCTCTGAAAATGCCACAGAAAGGTTCAAGGTATTATAAAAAGATGGTAGTTTGACATCATTTAAGCAACTTAAGGTGTCTTCTTTTTGTCACTGGATTCCCAACACAGATATGGCGCGTGGAAATAATACTAATTTGTATGTAACAAAATGAATAACTTGACAAGATATATCCCTTTGCTTTGCTTTTGCCTTCTTTATTAAAACTTAGGTATTTCTGCATTCCTTTTAATTTTCATCTAGTCTTAAACGCTGTTCTAACAATTGTCACTCCACAGAATCTTTATAGTACTCGTGGTATTTTTTTTTTGGTAGCGTTGTTGTTTTCATATGCAGTAATAAATTTCTCCATTGTTAGACCCAAAGTACGCTCAAGCTCTTTACAGGTTTTAATTCTATACTTATTGTCTTTTGGCTACAATTTGGCACTCAAAGATAACATTTATTTCTTTACTATATAGAACTATCATCATAAGATGTTAGATTTTAAAGATAATTAAGATATTCTAATGATATTCCAATCGAGGTGATTATGATTGCGATTGATGAACTCTTTGAGGAAAAACTTTATTTATGAACAGAATTGAACAAATTTAGTGGTTTTACTATTGCATATGTGGTTTTATCAGCACTACTCATTCTTCCTAATCTATAATCTGTATATGCACATGCACAAAACACAAGTAAATGTATTATAGTTACAGATTAACAATTAGATTCAGATATGTCAATAAGGTCAAGATAATTTCGTAGATATGCAGGGATGTGTTTGTGCATTTTAAAAAGTATTGAATTTTTTCGTCGGCCGAATTATACTTTTCCAGATATTTAGTCTACGCTTGCGTTAATTTTTCCATTAATGACTTTCCAAAGAAATATAGTTTTTCATTCATAAATATTTTCCTGTCCTTTGACAATATCAATTTTATACATTCATTCCCTATAAGTAATAGTCCTTTATTAATTTGTTATAAAATGACTATGCAAAATGAAATTCGTCAGAATTTTCATGCAGAATGTGAGGCAGCAATAAATCGTCAAATTAATAAAGAATTATATGCTAGTTATGTGTATTTTACAATGGTAAGGAATATAAAATACTGTATTATGTAACAGGACTATTATTCTTCAGATAATATACCTTTTTACTTATAGGCTGTTTATTTTGATCGAAGTGATGTTGCTTTAAATGGAATACGTGATTATTTTAATGAAAATTCAAAAGACGAACGTAAACATGCAGAAAAACTGCTGTATTATTTAAATAAACGAGGCGGAAAAATTACTTTGGAGGACATAAAATGTCCGGATATTTGTGAATGGTCTTCAGCACAACAGGCAATGACTGGTGCTTTAAATTTGGAAAAGGACGTGAATGCGGTAAAATTTTTATACTATAATGTATCATCAATATTCCAGTCCTTACCATCATAAATAGTTCGTGGTTATGTACTTGCTTCTCATTGACATGTAAGAATGCCAGTTACTATATCTCACTTCAGTATTCATAGTGATCTAGTAGTATTTGTTATACATTACGTACCCATCGCAAATTGGTATGGTAGCTTAAATTGTGATAATTGTCCAACACTAGTTTGCAATATGACTATTCATTTGATTTGATCCTAATGAACACAGATGAAAACGACTGAGTACACTTCAAATACATATACTTCATTGACTATATAACATTACAAAATATCATGTAATCAGTGAAGTCCACATCAGAAATCAAAACCGGGACTTCTACGTTAGATACAAACACCTTAACAACTACACAACATCACCGCGTGTTTAATGAGTGGCTTTCTTTAATGTTTATTAAATTTATACTATAGCTATATCAGCAGAGTAAATTACCATAATAATTTCTACGAGTATAAGTACCCCAATGTCACAAAACACAGACAAGCTTCTACTCCAAATTCCAGTAAGATTAGTTATAATGTGACCTGATAATTTCCTAGACCGAAAGTATTGAGACTCTGAATAATATTTTTAGATTCGAAACATGTTATGATCTTTAAGTATTAAGGTAATGTCTGGTTATTGGACTGTTATTAGATGGGCCAGATTTAGAACTCTTTTTTGGGAATAAGTTTAACATCTGCCATCTTCTATACTGTTAAGAGACTGACAGAATTGCAGAGATGACATGAATATATATGAAAGTGGAAGCAATAATGATGCCGCGCATTTAGGGAGAACTATAACTGGTATACCATCAAAAACAGATGTCTTGTTAATGTTAAATGTCTTGTTAATGTCAAATGTCTCGTTAATGTCAAATGTCTTGTTAATGCAAACATATATGCAGTGCAGATATATCATTAAGCGTACTAATCACAAATTAACTATAAGTTATTTTATTATTTCGACTATCATCCACATATTATTATTAATAAAATTTAATTAGAAATTAGACCTAGGAGTAGCACACATAAATATGATTTTTTTTACAGAAAAATAGTACTATTATTGATTATATTAATTGGTTATGTTTCAGATGCTTTTGCAACTGTGTCACCTTGCACGATCTCATAATGATAATAATTTATTGAGTTTTATTGAATCGGAATATTTACAGGAGCAAGTTGATAGTATAAAGAAAATGTCCGATCATATAACAAATTTGGAAAGGGTTGGTGATGGAACTGGTGTTTATCTTTTCGATAAGTTTTTGAATAGTTGTTTAACGTAGTCACATATGTATTTTAAATGTACAATTAAAAAGAACAATAAATGAATAAATAAATAAAGTAATATTCTCTATAACGAGTAATTAAATAAAGTAATATTCTCTATAGCGAGTGGGGAAAATGAAGGCACTGGACAACTTAGAACTTGTTAACTAAAATGCATAATTAATAAAGCACAATCAGATTATAGGTGGAATACGCATCATGTATTAGGGACAGTAAAGTAAAACTAATCTATAAGTTTCACATCGATGACGGAGACGCAATTGAACCTGTGTGGGGTATTCAAGATTTCATTTAAGAAAATAGTGGCAAATGTTCATTTTATTAATTAAGTGGGCTTCTTGAATGAACCTAATGATTTCTATATGTATTTACAAACACTTGGGACTCTGTATAATAGATTTTTAAGTTGTAGTTGGTGAAAGAAGGATTGATAATCCAAGTGTTCTGGAATTAATCACACTTGTATATATTCGTGTTCTGACAAATACTCAATGCAAAAAAGAGGGGTTAAATCAAATTGTATAAATTATTGTAAATAAATAATTGTCGTCGATCGTGATTTTCATCATTATTATTTCGACCTTTACTCCACGTGAGCACGCTAAATAACCACCGCTATTGTTTACGATTTTTGCTGTTCACTACCTTTATTTTGCTTCATCCGCTACTGCTATAATGACGATTTAATTTACAGTATGCGTTGAATTTGTAACACAATGCTATGTGTCACCTTCCAAATTTTGGGACTGTACAATAGTACCGTTACAATAGTACAATTAATTATACTGTATACCACCTTTAGCATATCCGTTTGTACCCATAACAGACCATAACATCCTTGTTATCCAAGTCAAGCTTTTCATTAGCGTCAGTTATACATATAACAATATTTGATTTCTTAATTCCTAGTTTGTTGTTGAGTTGTTTTTTCAACCAGTCGACAAACACAACATCAACACCATCTTTTTAGCCTCGATCACGCGATAATACTGACATATACCATGATCGAGTTACCGATGACATCGCGTGAACGTAAATATTGGTTAAGTAACCAGAACAACAAACATAGGTAGATGAAATGCATTTAAAAGAAAAATATAAAGTGCATATTTTTAAAATTAGCAATGTAATTTGTAAACATTTTCTGTATAATTTATATAAAAGAGGTTTACAAATTTAGTAAAATCTATTTGCTCCAATTAATACTATCGTCAATATGTACAACATATTGAAAACATAATCTATAATATTATATTATTTATAATATAATAATTTTTCTAAAAATTGAAACATTTCAAAAAAAAAAAAACATAACAACATCTCATTGAAATCTAATCATCTAAAATAATTTGAATATTATTTACAATAAAATTTCTTACTTTTGTTATTAAGGCACATTTAAATGATAAATTATAAAATACAATAACTATATATTTAAAAAGACACAATACATTAAAACTATAGTTTAAAAAATATAGTCTAAAGATGATAAATACGTACAAATATTTAAAACTATTTTTAAAACAAAAATATTCTCTTTATAATATAAATATTATATAAAAAGCTAACTTTCAATAAACACAATAAATTGACAATATTTTAAATTTAAATCGATAGTTTTCATAATATTTTTTTCAACAAAAAAGAGAAAATAGTTTTATTGCTTTATAATTAAAACTATATTTTACTTTTAATTTTTGTGTTTTTAAATAATTTCGTTTATACATTTTACATTGTAAATAATAAATTATTCTAAAGCCTCGCCGCGATCACCAATAAGATTTTCACTAAAATTTTCAATATCTAAAAATCGATAAATTCCCAATGAAAATTCCATATGATTTTTTATTAATTCAGTACTTGAATCAACATAACTTTGTACCGTATGAATTTCTAAATCTTCTAATTGCATTTGAAGATCCGAATAGAAATCACAAAATAAAACTGGTGCATCTGAACCGGGTGTTAAACGTGTCGTACAATATTGACTACGATCAAGTAAACGATGTGAATGTAAATCATATGATTTATCAGTTAAACGTACAACCAATGGTACTTGTTCTTGCTTTAATTTATCATGATATGATTCTAAATAAAATTTACCATCATTATAATTTTTTAATTCAACAATCATTTCGGCAAGTTGTTTTTCAATTTGTTTTAATTTCTTTTTTATATATTTAAAACAAGTCATTGATTTACGCATAAATTTCAATTTTTCAGTATAAAATGAATCTAATGACTTTGCCATATCATAACATACAATTGATTTGTTAAAATTCGATTGCATAAATAGACCATTGCCAAGGGCTAATTGATTTTCGGCAATTTGTGGTGCATGATCAACGGCACTATGAAATAATATAATTGCATCATTTGTTTTATTTGATCGTTGTAATATTGTACCAAGACTTAACAATGGTATATCTTTAAATTCTCTGGGTGCCAAATAAATACCTAAACGTGCACAATTTATAGCATTTACGGCATTACCTTTTGCACGCCAATAATATGAACTTAATGTTGGAAATTGCCATGCATTTGGTTCATGTGTTAATCCATTGATAATTTTTTTTGTAAATTCATCACTTATAATTGGAAATTCATCTGAATCAATATTTCGTTCGGTTAACATATTGAGTTTATGTCTATGTTTCATGCTATCTAAATGTTCAAAACAATGCATACTAAATTCAATATTTTTACATTGTAACAATTTTGAATCAATTACTGTTGGAATGTTTTTTCTCATTTGATTTGATTTCTGCATATCGCCATTGATTTCATTTGATGATGGATTATATAGATTATGTAAATTGGGTATTCGTTCAAAATATTTTTTATTATCTAAAATATTATATACATCGGTATTATCTTTTACAAAATAATTAATAATACATTCAGTTTGATACATAAAATCAATTGTATATGTATTTGATTGTTGCATTTTTGCTGTCAATTCTAATTTTATATTTAATAATCTTTTATTAATTAATACAATTAAATCTAAGTATTCGCTTTGTTTTAAAAATGTTAAAAGATCATGAGGTCTCTTTAGATAAAATGGTGAATCAATCTGAAAAATAAAATATGATAAATCAATTAGAATAATTGTAATTCAATTAATGAATGAGTTAGATATACAAATGTGTTAAATTAATGATGAAATTGGACAAGATTCAGAATTGTTTTATACAAATTGTACATAACGTTGAAGATAATTTGTAATTTTATTAGTGTCCTATTGAATTTTCATGATATTTTGAATAACAACTTTTAACATACATAATTTGTATTATTAATCTGATTAAGTATAGGACATTGTGTGTATTGCAAGGTGTATTACCAAAGTACTATTGACTAATATAAAAAATTGAAAGCATCAACAAATTGTTGTAAATTCATTATTATAATAAGGTAGTAAATAATAGATTATGGGTTGAATCGCAAGTATAATAAATAGAACTATAATTTATTTTCATTAATTTATTGATGTAAACATTGGACAAGTTACTTATTCAAAAATTAGATTTAGAAATGTAAGAACTAACGTCTGATCAAGCATATATATATTGTAATGAAATAATGCTTATTTTATTAATAGCGTCTCAAACCTGTATAAAATACATGCACATCTAAAAAATCTCTTAAATGTTGTATATTTCAAATTAACATTGTTTTACTGAAACGAGATAACTATTAAGGGTTTGCCACATCAAAATTTATTCGCGTACTATATTTTTGATCGCTTCTGATAATGCGGATACTTTTCCAAAAGTTTTGATTTTACATTTATTATATTGCAAACAAAACTATAATAAGTTGCATTAGAAATATTTAAAAAACGGTTTATTCGCGTACTATTTCCAAAATAGTACGCGAATAGGCAATTTTTTGATTATTTCTAATTCAAGTTATTATAGTTTAACTTCTTTTATTATAATAATCAAAACTTTTGGAAAAGCATCCGCATTATCAGAAGCGATCAAAAATTTTCAAAGTACTCGAATAGAAATTTGGTGTGGCAAATAGTTAATACTAGTCATAACGCTTTGTATTCTAACTACATAACAAAGATGTAATATTGTGAAGAATGCTCGGAAATGTATATGCAATTTAGTGATAGCACTACTTACACATTCATTGACTTCACCATCTTAATGTTTACACCTAAAGGGTGTATCGGATTGCATATTTACAGTAGTTTCAAGTATACTGTGAAATATGTAGTTGGTCGGCTACTAATAATTTTTAACTACAATGATTTTCTCTGAATATATTTTGAATTTAAAATTACTACTAACAATTATTTATCTAAAATTTGTTACAATAACAATATGGAATATAGGTCGTGGCAATGTACTTTATCGAAATAATGTACGCAATCAACAAATAATGCAGATATTGATACTTTTACGAGTTTAAACTTAGAATACTTAATAATATTATTTGTATACAATAAATTAGTATAAATAAATTTATAATTACTTGTGGTTTAATTCCACTTTCGGTTAAACTCCAATGATTTATACAATTTAAAATGCCACACATATTTACAAAACATATAAATAAAATCATATAACGAGACATTTTAAATAAAGAACACAATATACTATAATTTATTTATATTCATTTTTATATTAAAATTATACAACAAAATTATCAAAATTATGTTATTACATTATAAACCTTTTCTACAAACCACATAATCACTGAATACTGTCAGAAAACATAATAATATAATGATGGCAACTGTTTTGTGGCGAATTATAAATGAGTATGTTCAATTGCATATATGTTGAGCAAACTGGTAAGCCGATAAAATAAAAAATTATACATGGGAGGTACGCTAGGAAGTATTATCTGATCAAGTTAACGTTATCACATATTTTTAATTATAATAACGATTATTCCTTCAAGACGATTCCCGAATGATCTCAAATACAATAGTCCCTTGAAACTTTGTCACCCGAAACTTTGTTAGGTATATAATACAAAAGAATAATATAATTATATATAACATTATTTTATTAATCTTTGATATTATACACTCAATTTTAATCTAATAGGAGTACTCCAATTTTCCTCTTCTTCGAACTTAGTCTCACAAATCAGTGTAAATCACGTGCAAATTATTATAGCCATAACTCAAAGCATGTTCTTATATTGTCTTTGATATTATACACCCAATTTTAATCTAGAAAATAGAGTAAAAAGTTTGTATGAGAGGTACTTGAAGTAGTACTCTAATTTTAATCATCTTCGAACTCAGGCTCAGAAATCAGTTAAAAGTGACACATGCAAAATTTCATGGCGATATGTAATGCGATCTCAAGTTATCGTGCGCAATATACATGGGAGGTACTGCGCTTATACTCACACATTCTTTCAATTATAATATCAGTTATATATGTAAAATTTGAAGTCTGTATGTATTGTACAAACAATTTTAATCTAAAAGGAGTAAAAAGTTTGTATAGGAGGTACTTGAAGGACTTCTCCAATTTTTCTCATCTTCGAACTTAGCCTCACAAATCAGATAAAAGTGACACGAGCAAAATTTCATAGCGATGCTCGACGCATTCTCAAGTAATCGTGCGTACAGACGGACGGACGGACATGCTGAAATCAACTTTTTTTTTCAATCATAAGCACTTCTGTGTAATTTTTTTTCTCTGGTGCAAAGGGTATATAAACTGTGGCTATTGACGGGTCTAGTAAGAATAACCTTATAGTGTATGTGCTGGTTTTTGGCATTCAGAATTAGCAGATTCAGTTATGTATGTTTTATCATTATAAGGGAAATAAAGGGTTCGGGATATTGAACACAAGTAGAGTATATAGTACCATCATTAGATTCAATGATGACAAATGGTGGAAATTTTCGAAAATAATGTGAATAAAATGCCTCATGGTTGTTTTTGTTTAGGTTTTCTTCAAGTCAAATCTGCTTCTTTTTGGCCTTATTCCTTATTCAGAGGCGACCATCCATGTGATTATTGTGCACGAAAGCGGTAGATCTTGGAACAGATCAAGTCAACATATTACGAATTATACTCGAACAGTCAGTTGATCGAATGGCAGACGCCATTATATATGCTGTTCGACGATTTTTAGCAGGCATTTGACTTGATCGTGTATAATGATGTGTAGAATACTGGAGAGTTTTGAAATACCATCTAAAAACTGATGAATATGATCCATGATGGTTTATATAGTGATTCATAATGCAGAATATTGAACCGGTGGAAGGCTTGGTGATATTTTTGATGCACACTCTGGTGTCAAACAGAGTCAGATACTTGAGGGCTATACTAGAACGGCTTGTGAAATCCAGTTTGCCGGTTGGTATAAAAATCAATGTTTCAAAATTGAACCGGAAAAAAATTGGTTCATCGATGCCATGTTCCCTTATTGTTGATGGTTAACAGTATTTGGGAGCTATTTGGCAAAAAATAGCAGTGCTGATAAAAGATGTCAGGTTGTGCATTCAAAAGACTTGAAAGGTGTTCGAAATGCCCATAGTGTGGTTTGGCGGTCGACCCAAACTTCCCGTAATCTAAAATTGCTTTAATTCAAACCAAGTTGTTTAGTGGTACTGTATTTTAATTTGTCAGTAGTGGACATTAGATGACCTCGTCTAGTATAATTGTGTAGAGTACATATGCATTCTATTTTAGTGTGGCTAATACATATAATAGTTCAGTTAAATTTTACTTTACACTAATCAAATCTATGGCATAGGTATAAATTATTAGATATTATGAATGGAAGTTTTTGTATTGTACTAGAAAGGCGTGGCATAACTGATGTGCACCGCCACGTAAACATTTAATATGAGTTAGATGTTACATAATTTATTTCGATGCTAGTGTATATTTTTGGTAGCATATGTAGTTAACACATTTTCTGAGATCTTAATGGTTGTCAAATGAGATATTTGAATGCCTATTGTTTGTGGTGCATATATATGGTTCAGTTGAGAAAATCTCCACCATTCTCATTATGTGTCTAACTGTACATATTTTCATGTGTATAACTGTACATATTTTGAAATGTTGCCTATGAGTTCATTCATCAATTTTATTTTCAGCTATCATCGAATTGAAAAATAGATCAGGCTATTTGCATCTAGAAATAGTTCAATAGTGGCACTAAAAATACCATTCGACAAAAGCCGATATTGTATAAAAAATATGACATCCACTTACAAGATACTTCTTTTTTTATTCTAAACGAGAAATGAATAGGGTTTCTGATGTCGCTGAAATCTAGTTGCGTTTCGTATTTGTCGAAGTCGATATGATAAGCATTAAATGAAAATGCTTGAAAAGAATAGTTTGACGATGGTTATGGTATGCTGGTGAATAGACTCTGAATCAGGTTGTTCAATATACAGTTGAAAGAAATTACACAAGCTATTGCGATTGATAAACATTTATTGAAGTATCAGCTACATTTATCGGTAATTAAAAAAACAAATTATTTTTATTACTTATATTTATAATGTATGAATATATTTAATTTTTTTCATTCAGTTTTAAAATTATTTTAACATATTAATTTTAATTAATAACTTAACATTAACGAACTATATGAACCAAGTTGTTTATCCACATGTCCCTACCACAATTGAACTTATTTCAATTAATAACCTCTCGAATGGTGTGGGTTTTTCAATTTTAGACACTAACAACAGTGACCTCCTGACAGAATTTTCTCCAGTCTTACCGTAAACATGGACATGTTTTTCTTATAACGTATGCAAACAAGATGACAAACTAATTGACCCATAATCGTGCGATTTTAGTGTTCCAATTATTTAAGTATTTTCATATTCAAACAAATCCCTTTCACTTCGTGTTGTTTTTAAATACATTTTTCTACTATTATTAAATATTTTACAGTTATAGTCTAGTGGGAAAAAATACTTCTTTAACTATATTTATATGTTTCAATTATAAAAACGACAAAAATTTGTTAATATTAGTATCCCATTAGATCTTAGTTTGTACGTAGCAAAGGATATTTTATATTTTGAGACAAATTTATTTCAGCCTACAGTTTCTCAGAAATGAAAATACTATATAAGCATCAAATCATGTATTCCATGAAGTAGAGTCTATAAACGAAACTGCTCCTTTGTGGGAGTGTGTCATCATTTATATTTATTGTACATCATTAATATTTTCGCATTTCTTGATAAGCAAAAAAAATGTATTTCTATCAATTTTTAGTCTCATATCTGTCTCAAAATATGGAATGAAATGCGACGTTATTTTCAGATACGATGAATATCATCAGATAGAGTCAATAATATGAGAATAGCGATAAAAAAATTGTTTGCATTGTAAAACTGAACCAATTAATCTCTGCATACATGACTACATTAGAACTGTAGAACTGATCACAGGACTACATTAGAATATTATATAACTGGGTTAATTACCGGACACAATAAACATTGCTTTAGCTATAATTATAATGAATTCAGTGTTACTGACATGTAGACATGTATACACATTTGTATATTTGGTATCAGATAGATTACATACCAAAATTATTCCGATACTGATTATATACTCACCGAATTGTTATTATCGTAATCACTTGAATATACGAAGTCACAATATCAATCTCCTCATTGATACGGTGAATGAATTTTTGCAGTGTGAAGATCCTTGCATATTTATATATGTAGTACGAATTTTAGAAAGCAGAAAAACCAAATCCAGAAATGATACCATACAGTATAGACGATAATGTTAAGGGGATCTTATATATATATATATATTTTAAATGAAAAACTACGACATAACTTAGATCAATTACAAAAAATCACTCTTGAATTGGGAAATGGAGTCGAGACTCTAAAGTTAGAGAATAACGAATTAAAGATGGCCTTTACTAAGTAGATAATTGAGAAATCATATACTGTAATATAGATATCAATCATTGTTACTATAATGAGGAAGAACTTGATAAGAAAACGGATTGGGTCTTGAAGAACAAGAGCTTAACAAAAAAAAATTAAAAAAGAAAAGCTGAATCGTGACCGGAGTTTAAAATCTCATATATTACAGATAAGGAATACAATACATTAAACAATGACATGTGGAAAATTAATATGGTGTGTTTTGTAATAACAAAATTGTTGAAAAACTTGTAATATAAGACAAATAATACTTTATGAAACATCAATTGATTAAATACAAAACAAATGTGGATAAATTGTACATGAGCAGATGAATATAAAACGTCTTGCTGTTTCATCGGCATAGTGCTGTTAAATATGTGTTCTAGTAAACTAGGAATTCATTAACAGGTTTAATCATACGATACCCAAGTTCAGTTAACATTCTGATTTTGGATAGATTGAACCTTTAAAAATGGTTCTGCAATGTGGTATTCAGCATATTGTATAATAAATTACAAGAATTTCTAAACAGAAATTCATTAAACTATGAAATCTTATAAATGGGATCACGGTTGTTTTCATAATAGATAACTGCTTTAACGTGATTTATACTGCTCGGTCCTTGTTTGCTTCAATTATGCGTAATTTGGGGTGGTATTTATTATTACATATAACAAGTAGTAGAACAAATCCACTTAGATCTAGCCTAATCTTTCTAATATATAAATATTA
>JANSTX010010334.1:0-18824 GCA_027564355.1 Penthetria funebris
TCTGATATATATCGTGATAGAGTTACCGGTGACACCGTTCACTAACCTTGATATGAGTCGGTGTCTTAATTCGTCGCCACACGTTATAATATAATAATATATAGTAATCATACGCCAGCGAACTGATACCCAATTCTCATAGTCTAATTCCTATAATTGCACCCATTGTTTAAATAAATAATATCCAAACAACCACATATGTTCGGATGTCCGAATCGTATTCAAAAGCGTCATTGAGCATGCTGAATATCAAGTCGACAGTTAATGCTAAAAATACTGTGTGTACGAAAGAATTGGAAGCGTATTTTGATTTATTTGTTAGCGCTGTAATTTTATTAACTCATCTATAGCTATGCTAGTTAATTGCAAGTTCTATACAAAACACTAATATATTAGCTGCCATATTTTCAAATAACTCTAAATTAAGTAATTCAAGCGTGACACATATGTATACTTAGCACCTAGTCCCGATGTTAGTTCTACATAAATGTATGGTGTCACCCAAAAATCCTTCTAAATCTGACCCATTCAACTACATGTCTATAGTCATTACCTCAATTTTATCGAAAGTCTTGGAAAAAATCATTAACTTCAAGATCATATCATATTTTGAATATAACAATATTATTCATGATTGTTAGTTAATACGGTTTTCGGTATAGAAGAACACATTATGACTTATGTTATTGCAATATGGAGTAGAAAAAATTAGTAACTTCAAGTTCATAATATATTTGGAATCTTAACAATATTATTCATGATCTCGCCAATACAGTTTTCGATCTAGAATACATTATTATGACTTGCTATTGAAATGTAGAAAAATTTCTTAACTTCAAGATCATATCATATTTGGTATTTAGCAATATTATTAATGAAGGTTTAGAAGACATTATGACTTTTGGTATTGAAATCTGGAGTAGAAACTTGCACATGTTTGATGAGACATGGGTGTTCGCAGTCGATATATCTATGGTCGAGAATCCTTTGGTTTCCTCGACAAATCCGAACTTTTCGATTTATAGCTGACGAGACAATGGAGTACATAAATAAAGCATAAATACTACACTAATATCCATAAATCTAAAGTTATTAATACACATAGAAATGGCACCATATCAACAAATCTTATACAATATTAATAAAAAACAATAATAATATTAACTCTATAGTAATCGTAATATAATTTACCTAGTAGACGTTTTATGCAATGAATATATAACTGTATTCGCCAAATGTATACCAATTTTTAAAAATTCCACATCAATACCAGCATTATGTTTTGTACCAAATGGTGGATTCATTATGACTGTATCAAATACATTTTTCCATCTCATATCATTTAAATCTTTAACTACATTTAATTGAACACAATCAACACGAGGAATTTCCATATCATTAATATTACCTTTAAATATCTATAAATTAATGGGAAAAGTTAGAAATTTATAATAAATACATTTTATATAATATTTAACTTACGTCAATAGCGTCTTTGTCAATTTCAAAACCAACAGTAAATTGTGATCCTAATAAAAATGAACCAATACTAAGTATACCGCATCCACAACCCAAATCGGCTACAAATTTATTTTCTAAATCAGAATATTTTGTTTGTATGGCGTACAGCATAGAACTGGCAATATGTGGCGGTGTTATATATTGTTCTAACAAAATCTTGGGTTTTGTAAAACCATCTACACTTTGTAAATATTCTTCTAATTTTTTTAATTTCATACACGCCATACTAATTTTGTGTTACAATATGTTTCTTTTTTCTTTTTTTTTTTTTTTTTTGTGTGTATTATTTTGGTGGTGGATTATCAAATCTTGGTAGAACTGGTAATATATTATTACCAAAAATTGAATCTTGTGGTATAAAAAATCCAAATGATTGACTATTTGCTTGTACCCAAGCAATTCTGCCTGGTGAATTTAATGCAATATTATTTTCTGACGAAGGACTACCACCACTCAATTGTTGTTGATTCACTTGTATAAACTATAATAATAATAATAATAAAAATAACAAAAGCGAAGGATTTATATAATGTAGAAATAAATTATGTTTGAAATAAATTATTTATGTAAATAATGAAGCCAGTAAGTTGCCAATTAGTGAGCTTATCTTAAATATCATATGTTATAGGTAAATGAAATGATTGACTAACATATATATGTTGACGTCAATTTAACTCTACGTTCATATTGGAATAATCGTGGTAAAAAAATATAGATCTTAATTTCTTGTTTATGAACTTGATGAACGAGCATATGTGATGACATTGAAGACAAAGAGAAGAATACGTATGTCATTATGAGTTGTTTGTAACAAAATATCTTGATTTTAAGTTTACTAGTATGTTTTAAGATGGGCCTAATTGAGTGTAACAAGTGGAATTTCTTAGTTGTAATGTTGTCGAGATGTGATATATGAGGTAATGATTTTAATATTACGAATAATATGGTTTTTGGTTAAAGTATTCTGTTTTTCTCACGGAATTCTTCTTTCAAAAATATGATATATATTCGTGTCATAGAGATAGGTTATGTATATATAATTAACTTATTAACAATGAGTCTGAACTGTACCTAATCATTTATCAAGTAATGTTTACAATGGTGATAAATGGAGTGATATATAGTCACCTCACAAACGAACACGTTGTGAATATGGTGACTGGTTTAAAAAACGTGTTACTAACAATCTGGTTAGGATTTATGTTACCACTCTACTGAAAACATTCATACTATAGTTTATTTGAATTCACATGTATATTAGTAACGGCAACGTAACTTCCAGTCCTATGTGTCTATGATATACAGATTTAAGATGATGAAAATGTTCATAATATAATGTCTTTTTGATATATTATAATATATATATATAAATATATATATTTACCGGAATATTGTTAATTGTATTTGCAACAGGAGTTACAACTCCCTTTTGAAGTAATTGCTTTTTTATTTGTAAATCCTCTAGAATTTTTCTGTTCACCTCTGAAATAATTTTTTTTTTTTTATATGAAACTGTTATATAGTTTTTTTTTCTTTTAACAATAAAAAATATGTATACCTTGTTGAACATTTAATGTTGGAAAAGCCATTAAATTTAATACATTTAGTACAAAGATAGTAAATAAATATTTATGTAAAATGAATACAAAACAAAATTATTTACTTTAATGCGGATTCCGTTCTCTGTTGTCAATTTTTCGTTTGCATAATTGTGCCTTTATTTTTAATGACAAATTGTCGCTACAAGCATTTAGAATATTTGCTCATTTTCGTGTTACTGAAGACTAGTTAACAGATACATTTAAGTTTAAAAACTTTTTAAAATCAATATTTGAATATTTGTATTTGATTGATTAAGATTCTTCCATTTTACATTTTTGCAAAAATATTAATAATTTCATAATTTATAAATTATAAAATTATGTAAAAATATAGACTATTAAGTTAAATGCAGAACATCTTCCAAAAGTATTTTAACGTATATTATGAATTGGTTGGTTCCCTTATAATTGTCAGTTTGACAATTTGGTTTTTTATTGAACAAAAGAGTTATGTTGTTGATTTGCAATTTTGTAATCAAAACTTAATTGCAACAAATGAAAAAAAAATATTTTACATTTTAATAAAATGTCTATATCAAATAATATTAATAATAATAATAATACATATAATTTTAAAGTGGTTCTATTGGGTGAAGGTTGTGTTGGTAAAACTTCATTGGTTTTAAGATATGTAGAAGATAAATTTAATCCAAAACATATAAGTACTTTACAGGTAAATATTAATTTTGTTTTCATTAATTTACAACATCTTTAATATATAAATGAATAATATGCAACATTAAAAGGGTTTCATGTATAGACATTATTTTATGTATAATATAATAACGCAATATTGCATTTACATGCATTGCATACCTTTTGCCTGACTAAGGAATGACGACGATTATTGTGCACAAACATTTGTCTATTTTGTATGGTTTCTTTTCTTTTTCTGTAGTATTTCTTTAAAATTTTTATCATATATTTTCATTAAATAATTTAATTTATTGATTTTTTTATATCTCATCAACCAAGTTAAGGGTCAATCAACGTTCATGTCTCTTATTTTTTATTATAATTATAATAATTTTATGTATATTCAAATATATTTTGAGTATTTTGAGAAAAAATATAATAAACCCAAAATTTCTTATCTTTTTATTGATTAATCGATGAATGTTTTTTTTTCTCATTATATTAATAAATCATATTATTTTAAATAATGGTTTAAATGGTCTTTAAAATATTGAGATATGAATTTCATTTAATATAAATAAATAAGACTTCTAAACTTTCTGCATATAGGAAGATTGCCATAGCCATATTGCATCTGAGTGTAGTATGATCTATGAGTAGGAAGTTCTTGAAAAATGACATAATCAAACAGGAATATTATAGTACCTGCTTGATTGAATTCCACTGAGCCTGATGTCAGACAAGCGTTGATGTTTTACCTCTATAATCTTGGAATTTCTAAACAATATGTTTTTGTTAGAATTTCGGAAGATTTATACGTTTTCCATTGATAACAGAAGTGTTGAAATACTAAACTCTTTATGAACTTGTTAGTAACAAATGTTCATATATAGCATTTTATTACCATATATAGATCTTAAACTTCAATTAACTTTGCTATTTTGAAATGTTATCAAAAGAAATTTTTGCTTTCATCATATTTCTATTCACTATAAAATTTGTTTCTTTTATCTAACCGCGAATGGAGTTGTGACCGACTGTGATTGAGGACGATATATGTCAGTAATGGCTTGTGATCGAATCTCAAAAGATCGTAAAAAAAGATGTATTGTCGAGAAGAAATATCTATCAATAATATACTGGTTAATTCAGGATTTATGTATCACCCTACTGAAATATTCAAATGTGTAACTGATGGTAAATTTCTATTAAAGTTGTTTGAGTTCACATTTGATATAACATGCATATTAGACACGGAAACTAAATATCTTAATGTTTAAGGCATAAAGGTTAAGATGATAAAACCATCTTATATTATGTTTTGATTCTATCATTAAAGAGAAATTCTTGTGTTGTGATATTTCAATTTAAAATGATCAATTTAATAAATAGACAACTGAAGAATATTCCTCTATTTTAAATTGTCGATCATTACAACCGATTTTTTTTTTTTTTTTTGTATTATTTTAGGCTGTTTTTTTAACAAAAAAAGTTAATGTTAATGGTAAACGTGTAAATTTAAGTATATGGGATACTGCCGGACAAGAAAGGTAAATATAAATATAGACATAGATTGGATATTGTTTATAATTTATTGGCAAAAATTTCAGATTTCATGCCTTAGGTCCGATTTATTATCGTTCATCAAATGGTGCTATATTAGTTTATGATATAACCGATGAAGATTCATTTCAAAAGGTTAAAAATTGGGTAAAAGAATTAAAGAAAATGTTAGGTGCAGATATTGTATTAACTATTGTTGGCAATAAAATCGATTTAAATAAAGACATTAATGTTCCATTAGATATGGCAGAAAGGTGATTATAGTTTTAATATTTTAATTATTAAATTTAATTAATATATTTTTTGTTCATACTTTTATTTTTTTTGTTTTTAGTTATGCTCAAAGTGTTGGCGCCAAACACTTTGAAACATCAGCCAAAAATAATATTGGAGTTGAGGAATTATTTTTAGAATTAACAGATTTGGTAATTTTTATTTATTTTTATACACAACAAATATTTTGCATTCACCGAGTTTGGTTATGCAATTAATTTTATATTTCTTTAAGCAAATATATTTCTATATTATGTCATTTGAGTATAGATTGTTTGTTAGTTACTTTGTTAAATTTGTGTCCTGAACTCCAGCATTTCTGATTTTTGTATTTTACTACTCTCTACCTATACTATTACTATAATTGCTCAATTCATCTATTTCCCGAAAGAATTCCATAAATTCACGGAATGATAAGGTATTTAACTGTTTTGCTTTGTATGTTAAAAAGTTCTTTGGATTTCTTAAGACTATTCGTAATTTCAATTTAGTATGATTTAATTTTAATAATATCCTTTATGAACTACTTTAAAGTATTTTGTTTCAATACTAAATACGAGTTTAGATTTTTAAAATTTCCTACATTAAAAGTTTATTTCTTTCATAACTCGAATGCACTGGAATCCATATCAAATTTACTCTATTTTCGTCCAAATGTTGATCTAGAAAGTTTTTTCATTGTAATACTAATTAGTAATGCTAAATGATTCGCAAATATTACCCATCTATGTAATAGGTAAAGCTCCTCTGTGAATGTTTTATATTTTATCCTTACTGTCCTGTATAATATAGATATGTAAACCTACAACGGTTTATTTAACTTGACTTATTGACGATAAGGATAAAAAATGCTATATACGATTCAGCATGGATTTATAAAGGGTCGTGTTCGACTAGTACAAATTTGCTGATATTTACAAAATATGTCATAAATATGATTGAATCTGGTCAGTTACATGGTTGTGTACATCAAATTTAGTAAAGCTAAAAACATTTGGTATGCACTCATCTATGCTGATGTGGATTCATTCATATCTCACAAATAGGGTACAATTCGTAAAAATTGGTAATTTTAAATCAGTGTAATTTTTAGTTCAATCAAGGGGGTACCATAAGGAAGTCATCACAGTCCTCTATTGTTAATACTATTTATTAATGATATTATGTACGTTTTTTACAATGTTTTAGTTATTAATTACTATACACATTAGCGGTGATAGTACACCCCTCCACGGTTTAGATTCCAGTTATTTGTTACTATATATGCTATGTACACTGGTATTGGGAATATATCGTCAATGACATCATAGCCCCGGTAATGTCATCATCGCCGTTGAGTCGACAATAGAACATTAATTTATCGTGTTTAATATGCATGTAATATATCAAATTGAAGTCAAATAACTCTAATTGAAATTTGCCAAAATCATAATTAAACATTTCAAATATTTCAGCATATGTCGACACGGTATTAATATAATTTTTTTAGAATCAATCATACGCCATATTACTGACATATATCGTTATCAAGCTTGCGGTCCCGATAATATGCTAAACTTTAAAAATATTACAAGATGCTGACGAATAGCTAATAATAGCTATTGTGATTAATCCTATATTCTTCGACACTGTTTACATTTTAATATAGATTATTTTTTTGGAGGGACTTGGTCAGAGATGATTTTCTGGCGGCGGTCCAACATTTAGCAGCTAATAATAGATTCCGTTAGCTATTGTGATTAATCCTATATCCTTCGACACAGTTAACATTTCAATATAGATTCATTATTTTTTTTTTTTGTCAGAGATGATTTTCTCTGCACTCACTTTGCAAAGCACACAGGGTTTCTTGTTTGAAGTTGACATATGTCGAGTCAAGAGTAGATACTCACTTTCCAAAGCTAAGACTTAAAATTATTTCATGCCATTCACACTATGTTTATTGTAATTTAAATATATATCTCTCTTTGTCAAAATTTTCAGATGATAAATGCACATGATGCTAAACAAACTGAAAATTCATTAAATAGATCAAATTCACTTAGAAGATCAAATGCATTAATTCTAGATGAAAATGATGAAAGAACTGTAGGTAGTGCAACTAATTCATCACGATGTTGTGGAATGGGTTAAATAAAAAAAAAAAACTTATTCAATATAAATATTTATACAAATTTATTATAAACAGTTTTTATTCTAAATTTTATTAATCACTAATTAATCAATTAATTAGATATTTTGAGATAAAAATTAATAAAAAAAAGACAACTATTTACATATATATACAAACGAAAAGAATTAAAATAAAAATTATATTCAGCATATTTTATTTTTCGCTCTTATTATTTATTTTAATAAACAAAATTTTAAAACATAATTTGTAAAAATAAATTACTTTTTTTTTTTTTTTTCAAAATTGAATTTAAATATTTGTCATTCCTTATGTTAATAGCTTTAAAATAAAATTAATATTTAAGAATGTATATAATCAATTTAATTACAGATAACGTATTTTGTTTTTTTTTTAAATTATTATATTTACATAATGTAACTTTGTTAAACTGATTCTTTAAGCCATGATTTTCAAATATTAAAAACTAACTAAGTTTAATACAATAAAAATTGTAAATATTTTTTTTTTTATATAAGTTTTAGTTTTCAAAAACAAAATTAATGTTTTAAATACCCGATTACATTTGCCGTTTGTTTCATAGGGAACCATATAAAATGTTATTTAATATTTGTTTATTTATCATTTTTAAAATTTATATTATTGCATCTCTAAAGGCTTTGTATGTATTATTTGTCTTATGTCTCTATATTGAACAAAATATTTACTTATCTAGTTTTTAGTTTAAAAGTCTATGTTAACACTTAAGTTTAAAATAATATTTTTTTTTTGTCTTAATTGCTTTTCGTTGTTAAAATGATGAAAATTATATGTGATTTGATATCAAACAAAAATTTTTAAAACTAGAATAATAAATAATATATTTACATTTAATTGCATTCAATATGCAGTGTTTGATAATATGTGTAATATTTCGAAGGACTTTATGAATGAAGAGTTACCGTGTGCCTCTATACCTTCTTTACAGTATATAATTTGTTATCTGTTAAATTGTGCAAATGCAAAGTTAACAACTAGCAAAAATAGGTTGATGTTTGGCAATATGTATAAATGTAAATTCAAAGAATAGATCTCATCGAATCGATTAAATCCACTAACTTGTAAATTTATAATATTTCTGTAATAATTTCTAATAATATAAATATTTTTAAATACAAATCATAAGTAATAGTTTCTTAGTAGTAGTATTATATTTAATGAAAATAGCTTTAAAACAAACTAAATTCCATGCCACAACCATTGTTCAAATTACAAATAAACTAAATATTTTCTAGTTTATAAACAAAATCAAGTGTTCGATTTTTTTTAATAAATTTATTCATTACTTCATCATAAAATCTTTCTTCCAATTTCAGTTGTTTTATTAACGACTTTTCAATTCCTATCATTGCTAAGTCGATTCAATATTTCTGGTTTTATTGTATTTTTTTTATAATTTTTAATGCGTTTTAATGCCGAAAAAGATTCTTCAACTTGAACAATAGTTGATGGCAATGTTAAAATAAGTTCTGTCAATTTATATACTTCCGAGAATGTATGTTTAATGTCATTAGTCAAAATTATTTTCATTATTTCATATACGGATTTATTTGTAAAAATATCGGCACCATATAAAACAATTAATTCATTTCGAATTTTAAGCATATCAAAATTCAAATTACTATATGCGACACTAAGTGAATGTAATAATTTTGTGGGAAATTTTTTTGTATAATTCATAAAATTGGTGGAATTCAGTAAATCAATGAAAATTAATTCATTTAAACTTTCAAATCTAATATTAATTTGCATTATTATAGTATAAATTATTTCATAGTAAATTTGTTTAAAATGTGCTTCACAATTTTCAATATTATAACGTTTTTTTGGCGGCGGTCCAACATTCACGAGCACCTCATTATAGATGTCAACAAAATGAAATCGTAAATTTCCAATATTTTCTTTAGTTCTTTCAATTTCTTTTATACAATCATTCAAATTGAAATTGTTATTTTGCATATTGACAAACAAAATTTCAGTGTATGGAAATAATTTGTCAAAACATTTTAACATAAACACCGTTTCAAAGGATTCGAAAAATTGACTTAATCCTCGTGCAGCTAATGTAGTGTCTTCATCCCAATGTTCAGGCGATTCAATAATATTGTGAATAAATTCTTGTAACTGATCCTTATACATATTTACAGTAGAAACAATTTTTGATGAAAAATTCCATTTTATTTTCGACATTATCGGATTTCTGCTATGCATCTTTTCATCTAATGCATCTATTCTTTTTGGGCAATGTGAAAAAAATGTCGATAATGTTGATAATGTTTTGAAAAATTTTTGTGCCTCTTTAATATTTTCAAGGGATTTTGAAAGCACTGAATTTAGTACATGAGCACTACAATGTACAAATTTGACAAATGGAAATTTTTGTTTTACCAACGTTTGTACACCACCTCGCTGACCTGACACAACTGTACCACCATAATAACCCTGAGCAATAATTTTAGTTTCAAGTTTTAAATCAGTAATATATTTAAGTACATGATTTGATATTCCCATTGCACTTCTATCTGCACTAATGTCAATAAATTCATAGAATCGCTCTATGATTTTTCCATTTTTATTGTACCGGAAAACAACAGACATTTGTAAAATGTCTTTAGTTGTTTCATCCAATAATATTGATATTAAATTACAATTTGAAATTTCTTCTTTTATCCTATTTAACATAACACTACCGATACTATTTATTAAATCATTGTGAATACTAATAGATATTCCCCGAAAAATGGTAGACTCTCGTAAGTGTAACGCTAATGGATCATGGAATTCGGAAATAAAATATAATAACTCCTTATAATTTCCACAATTAACAGCAGTTTCATCATCATCATCATCAGCATGACATTCGTCGCTAAATGATAGTTCTTGTGTGGCTAAAAATATTGTTATATTTATTAGTATTTTTAATATGACTCTATTCTTTTTAACAATATCATTATGTCTTATACTGGATATTGTCTGCTGTTGACGATCTAACATTAAGTTCAATCCAATTATACCAAATGTTTTTAATGCTAACATATTCTCAATATGTGCCTTTGTCTTTCCATGTTTCGATATTCCGGTGCTAAAATGATTAAGATCGGAAAAACCATGAAAATTCGATAGTCACCGGTTTGAATGT
The DNA here is from genome assembly GCA_027564355.1 of Penthetria funebris. Lineage (NCBI taxonomy): Eukaryota > Metazoa > Arthropoda > Insecta > Diptera > Pleciidae > Penthetria > Penthetria funebris. Next base: position 10,904 of record JANSTX010010334.1, read on the forward strand.
TTAAAAAATATTAAACATGGCCAACAAAATAATTTATTAAGTACAACACTACCAGTAAGCCATTCGGTTACAGTGTATTGAGATTTTTTAAAATGTCTGGTAAAACTATGCTGTTTTGAGGTGCACATTGACGTCAAATTCGGTAGCTCAGGTGTTGGTCGTCCATTTTGAATAATTGAAAACTTTTCATCTGTACTTCGTGAAGCAAATGATTTCGATAATAAGTCAGTTATCAAGCAACTTTTTTCTAACTCTGACATATTAAGAAAAAAAAACACAATATTAGAAATGTTGTACAAATGTTTTACGAATAAGTTTGCTTTGAAAATGAACACGTATCACATAAAATTATGCATTTTACTATTACAAATCAAAACCGAATGTAATGTACAATAGAGAAATTTTGTTAAGGTTCTTTCCTTGTACAGAACGTATTGTTGTTCTATGGTAATATCTTTCACATTTGAATTATTATTGTAATTTTCCATGTGCGTCGTGAAATTTATAAAGATTTTTTTTGTTTTTGTTTCAAATTTTATTAGAATTATTCAAAAAAAAATATTATTTTTTAAAAACAAGTTGAATAATCGTGGAATATTTAAGAAAAAAAAAAACTATGAAATAATGTCCTTCTTCAATGCAATTTGAATACTATAGTTTTTACTTGGGACAATACAATGGAATATGCACAACTTACACGATGTTAAAATGTGAGATCTTTTGGATTTTTCTAGCTAGAACTGATGGTGTTCACTTAGTTAATATATATGTATTAAATAATGAAAAGTTTTCCAATATTTTCATGATTATTTGGCAAATTCGTCCATGTCACTTTGAGACATAAATTCTTAATGTGATACCATGTTAGTTCTCACACATACTTAACATATAACCCTTTTCAGCAGTTTGAGTATTAATATAATCCCACTTTAAAGTGCATGCATTCTTTCACTGTTAATGTTTCCAAAGTTTTCTGAAAATGAAAACAAATTGTTGAATAAATTTCCTGTTTTTTTGTTTTTTTTTACTTATTGAATTTTTTATAAATCACCGTCCTTATTTTACAAGTGTATATCATTCAATGTGTCGGTAATTAAAAGGAAATGCTGCCCCTACAGCAACACTAGATCCCAAGTAACATTCGAAACACCTGGGTGTAAACAAGTTATTTTTTATTTAGCACCACCTCAACACTAACATTTTATATTGGCAATAACATTACCTCTATATAACTTAAAACTTACACCATTGTAAATAATAAACCCTACTTTTTGGTGCTAAAGAAGTAAATTATTCACCATCAAAATACTTTATAATTTTATTTTCATATTTACACGTGCAAAAATACATCGGAAGTGAAATAAACTACATTTTATAACTTCATACGTATTAATGACGCCACATTTCTTTCAAAGCAATTGACAGAGGAAGATTAAAAGTCTATTCCTAGGCAAATATCGTAAACAAATTCGAGATCTTCAATTCGACTGGTAAGACCCCACCTACCACATGCTGTTTAGTGTTTATCTTCATCATAACTCTATAGACAGTAGAAGCAAAATAATGATATAATTCATATACCTGTTTTACATTAGAATGCGCATCAAAAGCACCACTAACCCCTTCCAGCATGCCCCAGAGTAAATAATAATACACCCTACTATTTGGTGCTAACGAAGTAAATTATTCACCACCTAAATACTTTGAAAGTTTATTCTCAGTCAGTCATATTTGCACGCACCACGTCCCAAAGAATTGAATATTATTCAAAGTCTTCCAGACATTGAAAATCCATAACTTCAATTATTTGTAAATAAGGAAATTGATTAATTATGGAAGAACAATTTCTGTTGTTTTATGTTCCTAATTTCTCTAATATATTATAATTATTGTTATTTTTAAAATGTTAAATTTGTTATATTCAATTTTAGGTTAATTTTTTACATTAAAATTTATATATTTTACGAATTAGTTTAGAAGTTAGGAAGAAATGGCTATAAATGTATTCTGAATAGCATCACTTTCTCATTGATATAATTTTTGAAAAAATACATAGTATGTACAAAGAATAATCACCATTATTTAAAACGGTTGGCACATTATATTCACTAAACCCAAATATTGAAATTTTACTGACATAATTGCTATGTAATTTAAGTACATTAAAATGATATTTCTGTAAAGTATTCAAAATACCAATGAAGAAGTGATGCTATTTAATACATTTATAGCCATTCCTTCTTAACATCTACACAAAGCGTTTCAATTTCGGAGAACGTAAATTTCAACTCAAAATCTGTGACTTCAGTTATTTTGATGAGTTACAAATTAATAGGTTTCAGGATAATAAATGAAAAAAAATATGCTTTTCTTAGCACACATATCTACCAGGATTTGGCGACACACTCCCACCGTCTTTAATACCGATTAAAATCATAAAACAAATAAAAATTAAATTTAAAACAACATTATTACTATCAAAATCAATCACTGTTTATTTACATTTGTCAAATGTCAAAAAAGAATAGATGATACATGAATGCGCAGTCTATTTCATAAATAAATTGTATGTTTATAGGCGAATAGAGTCCGTTTCATTATTCATAAATTCGCCACTTTATTATTTCAAATATTAAAAGTGGCCCATTTTTGAATTATGAAACGAACTCTATTCGCCATAAAATATACTATTTTCTTATATTATATGTACATTTATATATGACATAACACTTGCGCATTCATTTGTCATTTTTCTTTTGACATTTGTCAAATGTAGTAAACATTGAATGTTTTTGAATTTTAAACCGAAAGTTTTTCTTTTATGTGACTATGCAGCCAGAGAAATTGCATGAATTTATTTATTATCGTTAACATTACATATTTGGACACTCACTAAAATGTGAACGTTTAGCAACAACTGAAAAATTCTTTGTTACTACAATGTATAGTGGTTTATATTAATTGATCAATCGATGACATTGAATAGATGTTGAGATGATCAGGCTGACGTTAAAACAGAGGTGATAAAAAAAAGTAACTGATAATTAAACAATTATAAATATATTGTTGTTGTACAAAATTTGGGATTTGACTGAAATTGAAAAAGAAGTGATGAATATTACGAAATGATATCGATACATACAGACAGATGCATCAACAAAAATCAAATATCAAAAATTCCGATCATTTAACTAGAATAGAAATTATGCTTGTGCAACTATGTGGCATGAAAATAAAGTTGAGATGATAGAGTTCTTAAAAAGTACTATTAGTTTAGATGAAGTGTGCGTGTTGCTCAAAAATATGTACGAATTGTTTATTATGAATTTAAAAGTAAGTTTAAGATTAATAAAAATAGAACTTATATAGGTTTGTGCATCAACATTAAATGAAAGTATGCATTTTTGTTTAATTGGCGATGAATTTTTAGTGTTGCACACTCAATTACGTAATCAAAAGATGACCACTTATATAGAAGATTATAATTCTTAGTTTAGTTCATTATTTCAATCATCTTCTCTATTCTAATTTCTAATTAGTAAATGTTCTGTTTGTTAATTTGATATACGCGTATTACGTATAAAAATGCGGAAATAAAATGATTATAATTTCTACAAATTAAAATAATTCCATTTTCAGATAGTAAAAATAATGTTAAAAATGTGATGCATTTGAAATTTCAGATCATAGTGATAATGACATTCAAGTTTATCGTTTCGTAAAATTGTTGGAGATAATCATAGATGATGAAGCTACAGATGTTTATCTAACATATACAAGAGTTAGACTACCAAAAAAATATCCAACACAATGCTACCGGGTAAAACAAAAAAGATTGCCCATCTTAAGGATAAGGATCGAATTCGGCACAGAAAACGTTTGTCTGAAGTAATGTACATGTGATGTCTTCTTGGCCATCGTTTAATGGAATAACCAATATCAGTTGATCGTAGAGATATTGTTGCAAAAAATACGTATTTATTAACACTTGATGATTATACTGATTCTCAACCAAATACTGCTACATTGATAATTGATTTAATGAAAAAGAATCTTAATTTCGGAGCCGTTTGTGAAAGAATTCTACCAATGGTAATGGTAAACTACTGAACGTTGTACTTTGTAGTCCTGTATGTTCTTCATTATTTAGAGGAAAAGCATTAATGGAAGATAATTTTATGAAAAAATATATAACAAGGTGAAGATCGACGGTTACGCTTAAATACAACACCTGATTTTTTGCTTTTTCAATTATTACTACAAATAATAATCTACCCTGATAAAAACATTGTCGAACTGCAAGTACAAAATAAACTTACGTTGTTAATCACTCGTTTGCACATCAGAAATTTGTTTCTTAAATTATGCATTTGTTGTAAATGCATAATAAATAGAGGGAAAATTAAGATGTAATTTAATATAATTAATCTCTATATCGCACTCGATGTCATTAAGTGAGTAGTTATTATAAATTAAATCAAGAAGTAAAACTCGTTTATCATAAAATATTTTGCTGATGTAATTTAAATGAATACAGATGATTTTAAACCAAACATCGATAATATCTACTGTCGAAATATTTACACATATCTTAGGCAAAACTAACCCATATCACACTTTTCCACATTACAGTTGCAATATAATATGACAATGTCAATGATGGTAACATATATTTTAATTTTTCATTTAATAATTTGCTTTCAACAAGACGTTAATAAATTTAACAATTGTCGCTGATGACAACCATAAAACTATGGAAAACATCCTAAAATGTTTTTCTATTGTTAAATAATGTTCATCAAAATCATGGTGGTGATGTATGAATTCTTAAATATCAACTGGTATCTCAGCGGTGGCGAATGGAGTGTCCAACTATCATCGATGTTACTCAACCATTCTTTACCTCCACGCGGTGTCACCGGTAACTATAATGGTGTGGGATCGAGGCTAAAAAGATAGTGTTAATGTCGTGTTAGGCGACTCGTTGAAAACAAACAACAAACTAGGTAGCTGGGAATTTATGCACCACTCTATTGAAATATTCAAATGTATAACTGGATAATTATGACTGATTCCATATTTTCCAATTGGCAACCATACCTGTGTAATATTTTAACGTGTAAAATCAGTTGCTAAGACGTGTTAAAAATACTTAGAAAAAAATTAACGCATAATACCGTAAAAATATAACCACAATATCACTAGTAAGAAAACCACCGCAAATTCAATTGGAATTCTGTTTATTTTTATAATTTAACTTCTAAAATCAATCATAGACACGTCTTAAAAATACCTATTGGTTAATTTTACAACAGAAATACACGGTGGTTTTCTAATTGAAGTAATTTTTGCAACAAGCTGACATCACTTGGTGTCCAAACACCGAGGTGTTATGTAGGTAATATAACAGTGATGACACTCAGTTTTGTTGTTTGATCTTCTCAATTTTTAAAAATATCTGAAACAAACCTTGTCAGTATCGTCGATAAATCACATTTCACTGTTAAAGAGGACTCATTAAGGTTGTGATGCAATTCAATCACATCTTTAATATTTCGAATGATATATATCTTATTGACGTTGACCTTTAATGTTATTGGCGTTGGCATTTAATGTTATTGTAATGCTGATTTATAATTTCATCACGATATTTGGATCGCCTTTCAACTGCATTCTAAGCTATCTTCAAGTCTATGCGTTGGAGATCATTAAAATACTCACTCATCTATACAGTTGCTGAAATTCATTGGTCCATAGATTAAATTGGACGCGTCATTCTAAACAATGTTGTATTAAATTTTTTTTTGTATGTACATCATATTCTGCCCCAATAAACACTGCCTTTACAAATTCTAACAAGCTTCTAACTGACACTCAAATATGTAAAACATCTGAATTTTAATTATTTCAATAGACGGATGCCAGAGTCATTAAACAGTAAAATATACAAAATGCTTAGTTTCTTAATTCTTTATTTTTTCCAAAAAAAAAAAAATTATCTTAATATTATTGAAATTAGACATCTTTCATTTTAATTATTATAATCAATAAAACTTGATTCATTTAATTACTTTATTTTTCTTCTTTAATATGTTATCGTCATTTAAAACAAAGATATTAATGCTTATTTCCTATAAATATAAAAAGTTACTTTTGAAATCAAATTTAATGTTCAATTTAGAACTTCAAATTATCTAAATAATTGAAGTGCATAATGCAATTCAGAATTCTTATATAGAGTTTTGTTTCTAAACTATAAAATATTCAAGGTCATGATGTACTTTAATTTGAACATATCTGTCACTTATACAGAATATAAAAACAGCACCAAACTTGGTGTGATAGCAGCTCTTCGTTTAAGTCGTCACGTATTTCTTGAACTTATTTTTTAATCGCAAATAAAAACACAAAGGCTATCCAATCCAAAATGTGAATTGTTTAATTAGTACGTATAAAATCCATACACAATGTATATACTAAAATAAAACTAGTAACTTATCAAATGCAGTTCTAATATTTAATTGCAAAATAATATAATACTTGGTTTTAGTGACCGCGAACACTTTTGTATAATAACAAATTAATTAGTCAATAGCAGCGTTTACAAATTAATAAATTTACAAGTTCATTATAGAAAACAACAGAAATGTTATTAATTTAGTATATCATTCAATTTAAAAGATATTAGAAACAAATTACAATGCCTTAATTAAACAATAAATAAAAATGAAAAATAGTTAATTAGTTATAAATTAATTATATTTATGTACACCTAAATATAGTAATAAATAAACATAAAGATGAAACAACAGTTAATATACAGACATTTAAGTTACATTTTTATATTCTAAGTCTCTAAATTCTTCGACTTACTTCCAAACCTTGACGTTTACTCTCGTTAAATTTTCTAGTTTCTATTCCAGATAAAATTAGTGTCGATATTAAGACTCTACGTATACATAAATATGACTATAATAAAAAATTAAAAAAAAAAGAAGAAACAACCAACAATTTAATCTTCGAATGTCATTCGACCTGTACCATGATTTTTCATATAACGTCTATATTGTTTATATCGTGGATTATCAGCCATTTTTTTCTTCAATGTTTCCTCTTCATTCTGCTTCCATGCCCTACAATTCTCTTTAATATATAATTTCATAGCTAAAAACTCTTCAATTTTATCATCTTCAATAGAATTAAATTTATTTTTACCTAAACCCATAAATTTCCTTATTAAATAGATTTGTTCATCCCTACCGTACGGTTCTTTTAAAATGTCAAATTTCCATATCCAAGTGAAATACCATTTTAAATAGATAAAAATTGTATACGGTAATATTATTAATTGTATCCATAAAATATCTTTTATTTGTGGTTTTGCATAACTACCCTGAATATCTAAATTCTCTTCAATAATTGATTTTATTAATTTTTCTAATTCATCTTTCTTGTCCGCCTTTGATTGTTTTGTCTTTGGTTTTTTACTCAATAGTTTTTCATTTTCTTGTCTTTGTGCAGCCATTTCAATTGCCTTCGTTCGATATTTCGGTACGGTCATAAAATATTTGATTGCACTGTCATAACGTTGCCAAGCCGTATAATATTGTATTATTGAAATAATTGTTAGTGTTACAAAAATAACAAGACGTGCATCAACTTTGACACGTCGTCGATAATATCGATAATAATTTGCATAATATTCTTCTGGATTATCTAACATGTAATCATAATCACTTCGGGATTCATCGTCACGAAGTATTTCATAGGCAGTTGCAATTTCTTTAAATTTTTCACCAGCAATCTTTTTCGCTGTTTCACCTTTATGAACATCGGGATGAAATTTTTTCGCAAGCAATCTATATGCTTTGCCAATTTCTGCTTTTGGTATATCCCTAGAAATAAACAAAGATGATTATAT
>JANSTX010010345.1:0-18818 GCA_027564355.1 Penthetria funebris
ATTATGTTGTGATCCGTTAAACAATTCCCAGGGCCTACAATAATTGGCGATGCCAATTATATTTCTCTCGTTTTTATCAGTTTTAGTTATTAATGATGTTTATGCGAAATATTTTCACAAAAATTGTTTCAATTTTTTGAGAAATTTTTGTGCGATTATAGCAATTACTTCCGTCAACAATTTAAAATATAAAATTTATCAATGAATTGTGAAAAATTATTCTAAAAACTGAATAAGTGGAACGTACAATTTGATCATTAATTTTATCTTTAGAAAATTATTCTTTAAACAATTTGCTATAGTTTCATTTCACCAACCTAGGCAGCTGTGGGTTTGCATCTCGTATTGCAATTGCACGAGAAACTGTCGCTATATTAGTGCACAAGAAGCTGTCTGGCATATATTTGAATATCGAATACAGTCATTCTTATACACTTCACTGTACAACTCTTAATGCATTTTTTCAGCTAAACTTAACTGATCCTACAGCTCATCAATATCTTTATGAAGACATTGAATCTATATGAAGACATTATAATTCTGAGACTTTAAACACACAGAATCCGATTTATGGCCAAAACTTAACAACGACCAAAGGATTATAACATCCAATTTATGGACTTTAAATGTTTTTATATTGATGGTCCCGGTGGGAGTGGGAAAACATTTTTATATAAAACACTCATACAAAAAATCTGTAGAAATAATTTGAATTATGTGTAGCCTGGACAGAAATTGCAGCTACGCTTCTTCCAAGAGGAAAGTACTGTCGTCATGCTTTTCCCTCCTTTAAATATGGATTCAGTAAAATTTCCAAAATTGTCGCTTTCTAAACTTATTTTTTTAAAACCTATAGATTGTCTCATATGTGATCAGGCACCCTCTGCTTTAGAAATTGATGTTATTGTTTTTCAAGATATTATTGAATAACAAGTTATTATTTGGTGGCAAGACACTAGTTTTAGGCGATTTTCATCAAGTGTTATCAATTCTAAGAGGTGGCAAATTGTTAGTGCCACTATTAGTAAAATCAGTTCTTTGGAAACACTTTCACATATTCAATGCTATTACTGGTACGTGTTATTTTATTCTACAAATTTAATCACTATGTGATATTTACCAAATTTTTTACATATATTATGCTTCAGCTTTTCCTTTTTAATAAATATGCTATATGTGTTAAATTTTAATTCAATAATTAATATACATATGAGTACAAATAACTGAGAAACTTATTGAAGTTATTAGTGTAACAAGAGTTGAACCTATATGTCAATATTTTTGTGCAAGTGCACAGGGTTTTCCTAGTATAATATATAATTACATAATCGTTCAATGTGTAACACAGTTCCTGAATTACACCATGCCTACAGTAATTGAATTGAATCATATGGTATGTTATTTTATTTAATGCTTGTCCGGCTTAACTAAATAACCATTTCGTATACCTCAAATTCTTAAGTGATTAAAATTTCTTCTCATATATTTATTGTTGCAGTTCGAATTTGAATGTACTTAAACAGTTTACCGATTGAATTTCAATATCTTTAAACTCTCTAGATTTGATTTGTAATGATGCTTATAAAATTTAATCACACCATACTGCTTTTAACAGGCTCCCGGTCCAGTCATTTTATTACGTTGATTATAAACCAACTGCAAACTTAATAATCATAATTTTTCTTGTACATTATATAAGCAAAAGTGTATATAACATACCCGTTTATATATTGGTCTTAATGGTACCTTTTTGAATTGCTTTTTGATTTTATTATTTTTATTTATTTTTACAAAAAAAAAAAAAAACATGCAACTGTAACAACACACATATGATATAATAATCGCGTGCATTTTACCCAAGTATATGGGCATCAAACCATCGACGCCATTTGTATTTTCCTGTAAAACTCCACCCATTTACCGCACTAAGAATTATAAACAATAAAAAGAATTTAAATTTTTAAAACCGGACTTCACCAATTTTAAGTATAAAGGAAAAATAATTACCAAATTGGACAAAATTGCCAAAAATTGCTTGGCAAGAAATTTATTCGTGGAATTAATACAGACGATTTTTTCACATTTAATAGTCTTTGCTATTAGTATCTGATTCTTATGATATGTAAATTTTTTTAATGATATCAATTGAAGATTTAAAAACTTATATTTCTGCATATTTATTATAAATATTTAAAAAAAAAAAAAACTTTACAAGTTCAATTAAGTTAATATCCAAAATATATAATAGGAACTGCTGATTTTTGACCGTGTGGTTTGCTTGACGTGACTAGTCATGTCGACTTTCACTATACGTAATAAAATGTCAATGAACATCCACCATTGTCCACGATCTCTAGCCATCACCTGCACCTCGATCCATATCCTGTCAATCGTACTAGTGTACTTAATTCTTCGCCACGTTGTTTTTGGACGACAGATTATTCTATATTACCCTGCACATTCCACTCAAGTGCGTATCCTGTTATATTCCCGACTAGTCGTCATAGTATGTGACCGATCATTCTTTCGGTTGACAATCCTGTTCGTCATATCAACTGCAGTCAATCTCTTCAAAGTCTTGTTTGATATTGTGTTTGATCAGAAAATTTTAAGTATGCTCTTGACGCATATCATCTTAACCTTTACGCCTCAAGAGTGCGAAGGGCGGAATTACAATGTTAATTTGTTGTTTCTAATATGCATGTAACATCGAATCTGAACTCAAACTACTATAATTCAGATTTCCCAACTGGGAAATATATAGGATCAAAAAAAAATTCCGGTTATACATTTGATTATTTTAGTAGAATGGTGTAAAAAAAAAACCCAGCTACCTGTTTTGTTGTGAAGATGGACATTAAACACTATCTTTTTAGCCTCGATCATAAGCCATGACTGACATATATTATGATCGAATTACCAGTGACAACTCATAGGGGTAAAGATGGGTTGACTTAAATCATTGATACTCGGCACTTCATTAGTCACCCTGAGACACGATAATTTGAATTTGTGAAACATGGCTAACATTTACGTTCAGTAACCGTACAATAGTACCTATATATAAACAATTAACCTTAAAAATACGCAGCTTTAGACTTTTTGAAATTTGTGGCAACTGCCATGCTATTTATTCAACATACCAAACATTACCTCAAATAAATATTTAAAATGGGTGTTTTAGTGGCATATATAGGTCAAATATAATTAACTTTGATTAAGTTGAAATAATATTATCATGTATTTTGAATTGTATACAACAGTTTAGTTTCGTCACTCACAATGCAGAATCGTTCATCGTGAAAGTATTGATGTATTCGATGCATATTTCGGTGTTAAGCTGAATTATATACTGAAAGATGGATATTGCTAACAGCGTTGCTTTGACTTTATTTATGTAAATGTGAGACAGCTACTATATTGTCACGCGGGACACTTGTCACGAAGATAAATTAAATTTTTTAACCACGATTCAATTAGAAGCATATTTGTTCCTATTGAAGTTAAATCAAAGACAGAAAGAAGTATCATCCTCTGACTGCCTATTAGATCTAGGACTATCAATAATAAATAATATTAAAAATGAAGTGCTAACTTAGTGCCACCAATGGGTGACATTGTACAATTTTTTTTATAGTGTGGTTTATTACACTTATTTTAAAATAGGGTTTGAAAAGATAGGTAAATAATGATTGAGGTATTGCTATTTTGCCTGTTATCGCTAAACTTTTTGAAATCTATCATTTGCAGTTGGCAACGGTTGAGATGAAAAAAGTCATTTATATTCTAAAATATCTTGTGCTGATATTTACACTCCTAGTCGATATTCTGCAGAATATCCACTATCTGTGAGTATTCGTTATCGTTTGCGGTAAATTAGAATTTCTGGGTATTTTTGTAGCACATATATATTATATTATTCTAGAATAAAGATATTAAATTGTTGGTATTCTCGTAGCCCTTCGCAAATATATTTATGTTTTTAATATTCTCAATTTCAGTATGGCATGTATTTGAAATAACACTGTATGTCCTAAATATTATAATCAATTGTGTTGATTATTGTTTTCTGCATCAGTATTATTTCTGTTACATAACAAAGACAATATGATGGGTATTTAGCTTCGTGTTAATATCTAAATGAATGAGGACATCCAAATCTAATAAAATTCACTGCATTCAAACAAAACACTATCAAATTTATTATCGCATAACTTACATAATTTGATATAACATATAATATAAATTTGAACGAAGTTTTTAAGGCAGCGAATGGAGTGCCCAACTATAACATCTAAGCTACTCAAGCATTATTTACCTCTACATGATGTTACCGTTATATCGACTATAATATATATACGTTAATTATTCGGGCATCTGTCCTGTTTGTGGACTAGGTGAAAAATATGTCACTCTGCAGAATTATCGGATACAGAACTTGACTTGAAAATTTTATTCTATATTTGTTTTGGTTGACATTTTTTCACATTAGTAACGGAAATTGAACATTTCAGTACCGCTTTATGCACCCATATGGTATAACGGTAGAGATGAGGTTTCAATTAATACTTCCATTAAATTGTACTTAACTTGAGCTTACAAAATTATACGAGAATAAAATTTAATATAATATAACAACTTGTTTTTTTTTGTTAAATTAAAAAGTACGCTAACATTTAACTATTTTATTTTACAGCAAAGTTCCAGCATTTTTGACAGTTGTTGATATTGCTGGTTTAGTTAAAGGGGCTGCTGAAGGACATGGACTTGGAAATGCTTTCCTTTCACATATCAGTGCTTGTGATGCAATTTTTCATTTGTGCCGTAAGTATTTTTTTTATTTCTTTTATCACGAGAGTGTGCTTTAAAAATGATTGCTAGATGCTATGGCATATAGACATATTTTATTTTGAAATTGACAACTAAACTTCCATGTAGATCTTTAGCATCTCGTATGACTTCTAATTTTGTTTTTCTGACCAAAATTTCGGCGACATATCCTTTCCAATTTATGATTAGCGCCGATGCGTCGGTGCTTAATGAACGCCGGCCATATATTCTAAATAAGGGATGTTTAATTACTATAGAATTTGTTTAAAATTTCAGTCCATTTTTCAAAATGATAAAGGTGTCTATAATATAGTGCAATCTGCATAAATGTATTTATAAATGTTTTATATTATTTTTCTTTTATAAATTATATTATTATATGATATTTATGTGGTAATTGCGTATTATTTATTATAAATTGCATTTACTCTGAAACAAAGCACTATATAACAACTGATAATTTAAAATTTAAACCATAAATTACGTTAAATAAAGCAAATTCCTTAAATTGTATATTTATTTTCTGTGTGATATGCTCTGCACGGTCAGGTTATTATTAGAGGATTGCGAGATTATGGATTTTAACTGGTTTGTGGTTTTTGATTATGATGTTCAATTCATGCAGTTCTTTAGAATTGTGAAGTACATGTGACAATAAATGTATGCTTTTTTGATCTTATTACTTCAGAAATATTATAAAAGAGATTTATAACAATTATATTTAATATTATGTTTCTTTGGCACATTATGGCACGCTCTTGAAATTCGTTTTTTTGCAAAATAATGTTTGCTTGCAATAATTTTTTATAATACACAATATAGGTATTTGACATAAATTTTCTCAGAATACACAGCATGGAATCAGTTCAAGTAATCAATGTGGATTATATAAGAATTATATATGGTTTTTGATAATTTTGATTTATCCGTCATATTGTGTACAATAATATAATATATATTTTTAATCCGTATATAAACACAATTGAAAATCAGTGACCACTAGTCCATCGTCATCATTATATTGCGAGTTCTCAGTCCATTATTCCATGTATATTTTATTTGTTTAGTTAAATTATATTATAAATTTCAGATAACTGAATGATTTGTTGGCGGTCTTCAGATGTAATAAGATCTGGCATTATCAAACGTTTTCTTAGTAGTAGATGCTTGTAGTAGTAGTATTATCTTAAGCTCAATATACCTCACCGCGTTACCATAAAAAATACGATAAATGTTAATTTTATATGTATCTATATGTATCGGCAAATGTCATACAATACACAAATATGATTCAAAAATATCACCAAGCCTTTTCCACTATGCAAAACCCTACATTGCGAATCACTATATAGGGCGGGGATCATATTCATCAATTTAAATGGTTTTATAGGCGTCCAACTCATGTTTTCCGAGCCAACGTCACGAACACATATGACAATTTCTGATCGACCAACAGTTGGCTATAAAAAGTATATTTGTAATCAGATGATGGCTTCTCATTAGTTGCGCAATAATGAACTACTGTTAAATAAGATTTAATACTTCACCATTGAATCTTACTGTGATTATACGATATCGGCTTCCTCGACAAGACACCATCGAATTGTGCTGTATGCGAGTCCATTCTTAATGTTCTGGGTTCCAAATCGTTTTCGTCAGTTCGGATTGTTAACATTTCTCGTGTAATAAAAGTGTCTCCACAATCCTAAATGTAAATGTGTCTCAACAACGAGATATGTAAAGTAAAAAAATAGAGCTGTGGGTGAATTTATTAAATAACCTATTTAATAATTGTCTGTCTTACCCATTCCGGTTCCTTCAACTTTATTTTGGGCATCATAAGAGGACTACATAAGGAACATGATGATACCCTCCTGTGATTATATCATCTTGATGGACCTTGTCATCACAAACCTGTATATCAGGTATGACAACCTTTATCGGTTGTATTAATAACATCTGTGACTAATGAGAATTATTGGTTCGACTGAATATCCTTGTGTATTTAGAATATTTTCGTGTTCAATGACCAGGGGTTCGTTTGCGCACATTTCCTGATTCCCTGAAACTTACTCATCTCCCATGACTATAATGGGGTCAATCCCATATTTGATTTATGCGCTTTCGGTTGACCTAAATGATATATTATAAAATGAACTCCCCTTTATGTCCACAAATGATCCTCAAATGTTGTTTTTGTGTGTCAGTCCTTATTCCATTATAGAAAATAACGCATTGAAAACCGCCTAGACCAATGTTTTCTAACTCCTAACAGAATTTTGACCAATACTTCTGTTTAGCTTCACTGATTTCCATAGTTTCTTAATCTAACAGTCGAGAATATCTTGCAATTTCGGTCTGATTTTTTTGGTTCTAAATATTGTCTAACTTAATCATACAGCTTGATTTTACCCCTTTACCGATGTAATTTGATCTGTTAATCAAATACACTATACCTCTATACTTTTACATTTACAGGAACATTTGAAGATCCAGATGTAACTCATGTTGAAGGAGAAGTTGATCCGATCAGAGATTTTGCTATCATTTCTGAGGAATTACGTTTAAAGGATGAGGATATGTTAATGAAAAATTTAGAGAAACTCGAACGTGCCGTGGTCCGTGGTAATGATAAGAAGCTTAAACCTGAATATGTACGTATTTTTTTTTATTTACTTTTATTTATTGTTATTTTCAAATTTAATCAAATCATAGTTATATGAATATAAGTTAAGTAGTTTAAATAATGAGGTTGCGCACCTCACCGCAGTACCACCGGAAATATGATCACAGTATATGTCAATTTTATGGCGTGTGATTGTGGTATGGGTTAGGATGGATCTCAAATGTAAATTATATTCCTGACCAAGTGCAAACATAGTTTTATAAGCAGGGTTTAAATTTCAAGGGCGAATGGCTGAGACTGGGCGTTCAATTAGCTAGCTGAGTATTTATTGAAATATTCGAATGTATAAGTAGATAGTTATGATTGATTCAGTTGGTAAATTTCAATTATACATAGTTATTTGAGTTCACATTTGATGTTACATGAATGTTAGAAACTGCGAATTGACATTGTAATATCGCCCTTAGAACCCTTGAGACGTGAATGTTAACATGATGATGATGATGATGATGATGATGACGAATACGATGATTGATGAATGCGATGCCGATACAATATGATCTGCTGGGCAAAGAGGTTGGGAAAAGTTCACGACAGGATAAACTCACTTTTTTTGAAAACATAACAGTTCGGGCACAATACCCGTAAATTCAAACAACATAATGGAAACTTACTCTCTGGCAATGACGATAACATATCACGTATAATCTTGAAGGTAGATTTGAATGACATTGCATCAATATTGGATCCCATTATTAGTGACGTGTAGTTGTCTGATGATATTACAGCCGTATAGATAGAGGGATTGATAATTAAATTGCCGCAAAAGGGCAACTTGAGAGTGTTTGTATGAACTGGCGTGGTATTGCCTTGCTGAATACTATAAACAAGGTAATTGCTACTGTGCATGAAAAGTTCAATTCAGTTTTAAAACCAGGACTGATAGGTGTTGCACATACCATATCAATATAAAGAATTATTATTCAATAATTCTATCAGGCATTCGATAGTATTGTATTAATTTCAATTTTTTATTATATAATTCTACGCAACCATCATACAAAACACTCAATTAAAACGCGTTGTCTGCATTAGAAAATATTTATATTTTACATATTATTTATACGAGTATATGGGTATAAATTATTTTGATACTCGGGCACTGATAAGATATTCATAATTTAATTAATTTTATTATAAAAGTTTTACATTGAATGAAATCAGATTGGGTCTCGTTTTTGTTATTGCAATGTCATTTTCTTTATTAATACTTGCTAGGGTATATGAACTTATAGATTTATAATCTACGATAGAATCTAAGACATAATTTGAATGTCAATTAACATAAAGGAATAAGATGAAAGCTGTACTCATATATTACGAGTATAACATAACATATTTCGTTCGACTATACTTACATAGATCAGTGTTTATAATAATTCAAAATTTCATTGAGTTTAAAGAGATAAAAATCATTTTTGAATATTTAAAAACGAAAACAAGTTAAATTTTGTAAGAATGATGTTGTTATCTTAAACTCCTAAACTATTAACACCTGTATTGTTACAATGAATTAAATTTAATGGGAGATCATCATTGCTTTTAAGGTAAGTCTGCTATTGATGGATACCACCCACTATGAAATGATTATAATAGTCACCTTAAATTCATTAATTTTAAAAGGTTAACATAATTCAAAAAAAAAATTTTTTTTTGTGTCATTCATATGCTATATGGAAGAGATGAATATCGGCATCTATAGAATGTTGTGACAAGTTACATCGAAACTATTTGTTATAATTTGATTTGATTGATTGATTTTAATGCATAGTTTTATTAGTTTTATACTTTTAATTTACACTTGTTATATGTAAATGGATACATGGTATGGTATAAGTATTATGTTGAATCTATAAAATTGTTTAAATATGATAAATGATTTTTTTTCTATTTTAGTATGAATGATTAATAGTATGTTATATAATTATTATAACTTGTAATCGTATAAATCAATCATCATAAGTTATGAATCTCATTTGTCCTCTATATATTAAGGCTATGGATGAAATAATGGAAATATGCACCAATGTCAACTTCTATCTTTATTCCAAATGAGAGAGTGATCACGTCCGCAAATCATTATTAATTACGATATTTTATATATTAAACTTCACTCCGTATCTTACCACTGGCACTAAAAGTCATTCAATTATAACTGCCTTACAATAATCATCATGTCGACTTTAGCCCCACACGCGGGGGCATAGGATGTCAACCAACTATCTCTAGCCATGGCTCCCAACTTAAGTACTCTCACAGAAGGCTAAATATATTGGAGTAATATTGGATCCCAAACTAAATTGGGGGCCCAATGTTCAAGAAAGGAGTAAAAGGGCATGCAAGGCATTTTACGCCTGTAGTAGAATGTTTGGCAAAACTTGGGGACTTCGACCCAATGTGGTACATTGGTTGTTCACAGCGGTGATACGACCCATCCTAATGTACGGTGTACTGGTCTGGTGGCCGGCCTTAGACAGAGGCTGCAACAGAACAAGAATGGAGCGGGTAGAGATGCATTATGAGAGGTATTACGGCGACACTAAGAACGGTGCCCACGGAGTCGTTCAACGCTCTTTTGTGCCTGCTCCCTGTGCACTGCTACTCCAAATTGGCGGCCTCACGTAGTGCCCTGAGACAGAACATTAGACGCTTTTCAAGAAAGTCCGTATGGGCATGGGAACATAGTGCGCCTCTTACTTCATGAAATTATGGCGCATGGTACTGACTATTCGGCGCCAAAGTTGTTGCCTAACAAAAGATTCGCTACCAAATATCCCACACGAGCGTAGTGGAAGCACGAAAACCGCTTGGATGGTTTCAATACCATCATTTTCACCGACGGTTCCAAGATGGGAGCTGGGATTTTCTCAGACACTCTTAGCGTGGCAGAATCCTTTAGGCTACCAAACAATTGAAGCGTATTACAAGCGGAAATGTTTGCTGTCTGGAAGGAATGTGGCTTTTTGTCTGCTTCAATTCCCGGACAACGAGTGGCGATAGCCACGGATAGTACGGCCACCATTATGTTACTTACCTCGTCGGTCTGTAAATCAAAACTGGTTGAGAAATGCTTCCTCGCATTGATGGAGGCAAGTAACGCTGCCGAAATTACACTGTTATGGGTTCCTGGCCATAGGGAAATTGCAGGTAATAATAGGGCTGATCAACTGACCAGGCAAGGTTCGGGTCTTGATATATCACTGGCGGATCAAGTTTCTCTGCCACTCAGCAAACTAAACAATTGAACTGGCTTATACTATATGAGACAAGATATATGGTGGCTTTTCTAAACGCCGCGAGATGGATTTAATATGGCATATCTGCAAGAATCAACAGGGTTTCCTCGAGTTTGTGGTATCAAAACGGCACCAAAGTGCTAATTGAGATCCTTCAAAGGTCACCAACCAACCATCTCTATAGCCATCACCTTTAATTTACAACATCCTATACTACTGGTACTAGACTACTTAATGACGATTCTTTTCTTTACAATTCTTTTCATCGCCTCTAGATATGCCAGTCTCTACACCGTTTGATATTGTAATATTTGACAAGCAAATTTTAAGTGTGCGTATCTGAGTGACAATGAGTGACAAAAACTTTAATTTGTGAGACTATATTATTTGTCACCTTCCAAGTTTCACAGCCATAGAAATTTGCGACGACCGCGATACTCTATTCAACATACTAAATTTTTTCCTCTGTATACGTGAGCCGCAGGTTGGTCCGCCTTGATATATATATATATATATATATTGATCGCAATTGAACATATTAAATGAATACCAATCTTGGTTACTTTTGTCTTTGATCTTTACACCAACCTGTGAGCACCTGTGTATATTTTGCACAAGTCATACGTATTTCACCCTCACCTCATGGGCATCTGCGAAATCGAGATCTTCACGGCAACCAGTTAGACCCAATCTGACATCATAGGGTTCAGTATTTACCCTGACCATAAGTAAGTCTTAGGCAAGCTTGAAGATTAGTGCTGATACGATGCATCCCTGTTTTACATCCGAATATACATAAAAAATATCACCAAGCTTTCCATAACTTCTTAGAATTGTTCACATTATACCTCGATCAATATTATCGAAATGCCTGCTTGGATTCGACAAATAACATACACAATGGTGTTTGCGATTCAATCGATATTTCAGTAATAATTCTTAATGTATTGATATATGGTAGTTTCGAAACATGTCCGTTTTCTTCGAATATATGGTTCTATTTCGTGCACAATAATAGCAATAACCCTATTTATAGTATTCAGCAAGGTTATAAAACGCCAGTTTTCATACACACTCAAGTTACACATTCACTAATATTGTCATTCAAGATTGATGCAATGCATAATTCACCTTGTGGTGCTGTGTTATCAGCATCGGTCGCCTTACTACCATTTAGGTGTTACAAAACGGATTTGATCTTACCAATTGTCATGGTAAGTTCAAATCCGCATTGTACATCAACTGGTCTATATAACCAACTTGAAATTCGAGCCTATCCAGGAACGCGTGAAAGTACGTAATCCGAACGGCATCCTTAATTGAATTAGCTTTTAAAGCACTGTCCATAGCTTCGTAGTTGCCAAATAGGTGCTCAACCGCGAATTGTTAATCCTAACTCATACCCTTATACGTTTTGTGTATATTTTTGGGGAATTTTATTTAAGTTTCGTAACAATGCTAATGGATGTTTGTAAATAATATGGTTTAAAGCTTATATAATAAAAAAATAGTTTGATAATAATTTGATAGTTCTAACCATTTTTCTGTACAAATTCATGTACACTGTAAGCATTAGAGACATGATCTTTCGAAAAACAATTACATTTAAACAATTACTCGAATTTAATTCAGCAATTCTAGCATATGTAAATAAATAATTGTCGAGAAAACCGTGAATTCGTATAACTACATACATTTGTATATACTTATCCTTGTCCACAGTTTGAATTAAGTACATCAATTTCTGAATAATACAATAAATTTCCAATATAAATGCAGACATTAACATTTTATTTCAATTTTCATTTGAATAATTTATTTTAAAATTAACCCTTTGAATTGGAGATAATAGTTTTGATTGAAGATATTTTTTGAATTAACTTTTGAAATTTTCTTTTCCCATAACTGTAAAGTATACATTACAATTTTATTACAAATTAGCATTTTAAATAATATATATTTAAATTACTTAATTTTAGTATAACTTTAGACATTATTGTCGTACATTAAATAATTGTAGTTTCTAAATCTAAATGAAATGCATGTATATAAACGAGTTAGTATACTATTGAAGATAATAAGGATATCAGAATGGGTTATTATTTCTAATATAATTTCTTATTTTGACTGAACAGTTTTTAATTAGATAAAATTATTCTAAAATTATATAAGGAATATTTAAGTTTATAAATTATAATGGTTACTGAAGTATTTTAAAAATATACTACTAATTATTGGGTTATTATATAGCATTGTTATACATTATTTATTCCAGGATACTTTATTAAAAATTAAGGGTGTTTTGGTTGATGAGAAACAACATATTCGTTTTGCAGATTGGAGTTCACATGATGTAATTATTGTTTTTATTAATTCTTTAATAATTTTACAATTTAACTTAGAAGTAGGTTTCTGGATACGTTTTGCACCAATTTTTAAACTTGTATGAATCGAACAATAATTTTATAAGAAAAGTATTTAATCATGTCGAATTTTACCGGTTCAGTAACAGAATTTGACCTTTGACTTTTGTATATCTCTTTAATGTTAACATATTTATCATATTGTATTGACATGTTTGAAAGATAAGTTAGTACAAGCGTTACTCATTATAGTGACATGTACTTTGACCATTATTAAATGTAATTTTGTTCTCAATGGTATTAACATGTAAACCTCTTAAGGAGCTCAAGACGACCATCACTTTTGTGTCTTGAGCATAACATTAAAATGCATCCAGCCCGCAATTGAAAGATCTATTATCTACTATCATTTTGTAATTAAAATTGAAAAAAAAAAGGATCGACTTTATTCTGAAATAAAATTATTTATTACTTGTTGGAAGTAGTAGGAGAAATATCCAAACTGGATTGTATAAAACAAAAACTAATTGCACTCATATATACTATTTCTGTATAAGCTGTATAAATAAATTCCGCATTCACGAAGTTAAAGTTTTGGAGGCCTGAAATCAGTTTTACAGAGACTTCCACTAAGTGAATTCAGACTCGTTATGTATTATTCATATGTATTCATTTATTCATATTTATATGAACATTGCAGATTGATTTTATATTATCTGACTAAATTTGCAATATTTTAAAAAACCGAAAAGTGATAACCGGGTGATTCCCTTTAGTAGCAAAAATTGAATACAAAAACTAAACAGTAAAACTGAAAAAACAAACTAGTTTAAATTTAATGTAAAAAATCATCTTATATCACACTTTTTACATGCTGGTATATAGCCAAGATGATCGTTAACCGGAGATTATGTGGAATTATTTCGAAAAAGGTTCTTAATCGAACAATTTCTTAGTATGTTATTTGCTTATTGGAAATTTATATTGATAGTTAGAAAATAGCATAAATTTGACTAGTTATCCCCTTCAATAGACTACAGGTTGAGAAAGCGACAAATATGTAAAATAACGTATTCTTATATGAGTTTGTTAACAGTTATCACGAACTGTAACAGCTTTTAATATAAAATTGTTTTGATATTTGATATTTTCCCTTCAAATTCACAAGATATTTAATCTTGTGAATTTGAATGAGTTTGTTTTTCTGAGGAGCTACTAGCGTTTAATATTAAATAATATTCTATTAGAATTGCCTCTCTCATCCAATTATTCACCACGATTCCACTGTTCCACTACCAAAAGTAAATTGTTTGACCGGTGAAACGAGCAACTGATTAGGTTATATTAATCAACAGAGACAGTAGTTTATATATATCTAATATACATAATGTAAACTATAACATTCAGTATGTTGTTGAGGTTTATCAATATGAACGTTTTTACTAAAGGCCTCACATAAGTTTTTTTTTTTTATAAATAACTTCCGTTCCGTTTCAGATACATCATTCAAATTTTGGTTTATAATTACAGAATGAAAGAAGTTCGCTAACAATTTTGAACTAGTTTATTCTCTTTTTTCTGATTTTGGAATCTAGCTATAAAGATTTTTACAGATTTAAAAAGTAAACGTAAAATGTATTCAATACCTACATCTCCTCTCATAGTGATAAATACATAGCCGTAATTATTATTTATATTCTTTTGTTTGTGTTTTTTTTTTATTATATTTAGATAGAGATTCTAAATAAATATCTATTTTTAACATCAAAACCAATGATTTATTTAGTAAATTTATCTGACAAAGATTTTATACGAAAAAAGAATAAGTGGCTACCAAAAATTAAAGAATGGGTAGATAAAAATGATCCAGGTTCATCAATAATACCATTTTCTGGTATATTTGAGCAAAAATTAGCTGAATTTGAAACTGATGGTGAACGAGAAGCATACATTCAGGAAACGAAATGTGCTAGTTCACTTGAAAAAATAATTGTTACCGGTTACAAGACATTACAATTAGAATATTTTTTTACGGCTGGACAAGATGAAGTTAAAGCATGGACAATTCTAGTAATTTTATTTTTATTTAATTTATAAATTTTAATTTCAATTTTAAATTGTTGCTTTTTTTTTAAATATAGAAAGGTACTAAAGCTCCTCAAGCTGCAGGACGTATTCATACGGATTTTGAAAAAGGTTTTATAATGGCAGAAGTTATGCATTTTGTTGATTTTAAAGAAGAAGGTTCAGAAGCTGCTGCAAAATCAGCAGGAAAATATAGACAACAGGGAAGAAATTATACTGTCGAAGATGGTGATATAATTTTCTTTAAATTTAATGCTGGTGCAGGACTTAAAGATGCAAAGAAAAAATGATATCGCATTATAATGATTTTGCTTATAATTTTTTATTTAAATTTAATCGCTTATGGAGAATTTTTCATTTATCGTCATTAAATGTGTACTGACTGCACCCCCGTACATAAAATTGAAAATGATAAGAAACTATCTATTTGAAATATTTTGATTATTGTACACTAAAAGCAATTTTATTTCGGCTATTAAATAAATAAAGGATTTTTTGTTATGAACTTTGTTTGAATTTTTAATCATTATCATGATAACATTCACTTAACTCTCCTTATCTTACGACTAGTAATAGTCTTCTTCATGACTTCTCCATACTTTTTTGGTCGACAGGATCATCTATTATCTAAAAATTTCTGTCAAGCGTACATCTTGACATAACATTTGACCGGATTCAATTCTACTATTTCCTTCATCTACATCGATAGATGTAAATTAATTGATTTTCAATCACTTTAATACAGACGAAACAATACTCGCTGCTTTTATGTGCTCGACTTGATAACTGAACGAATTGATTGTAGTGATTTAATGATTAAATTTAATTTTTTACATGTTAGACGATTGAGACAACAAGAGTTTCTTATTATTGACTTTTATAGGACAAACTACTGTGCAAACGAACCAATTAATAAGATGTAAGTCTATTAGCAATATATGTGATATTTTTTAATGTGACGATACTATAGCAGCGTTTCGACGAAGTATTAAATTATAACATTTGTTCTAATTGATCATGTTTCAGTTATCCTATTTTTTTTCTGTCTGTTATGCTTTGTTAAACCAGAAGAGACAGTAGCTCATTGGTTGTAATAATAATAATAAATCAATGTAATAAACGTGTCCATCGCTTTCGGAGCCGCCAATCATAATTTGTGCTAGGTGGATATACACCGTACTTACCATTGCGAACACATGCGTGCCTGGAATCATGTTTATCAGTCCACTTTCCATACGGTCGTAGTATAATTGGATAATCGTACACTTCACCGAAAATGTAATTTAATATAAATGCGATGTTGCCTTGGGCATGAATATTTAAATCTTTGAGAAGCTTTTTCTCAACAAAATTCTAAGCAACCTGAATTTCGTTGAAGTACTTTCTTGGCCTATTCATTGACTGCGTCTCAATCTCACACTTATTATAGAGTTCTGATTTAGGTGTTCTATTCAATAATACATTACAATTTTTTTTATCAGATGGTTTTTTGCTTACGTGACTTTCGATTTTGTTGAATTTTTGTCTCCTCCACAATATTAAATTTGCATGTATGGGAGAGTGTAAATTTCAACCATATTGTTACATATTTTGTTATGCTCTTAAATTTTGCGGTGATTACACGATCAGTAATTGATTTTCACTCGATAATGTCATAATCACCGACAAACAGTCATGCAATGAATATATCAACGTCGTTTTTTTCTATCGGTGCTAAATATAACGTTTTGTTATACAATTATTTTAAAATTAATTTTCAATTGTACATCAATATATGGATATATGGTGGTTGCGGCGGCTAGAACTTAACGTTCGTGCATTCACTATACAATTACTACTTCAATGATTTTCTTTTTTAATCCCTCCTATTGCAATCATGATATTAATTTGACATTTAATATTAGTCATAAAAGTCATATCACAAACAAAATTTTTTTTTAAAAGAAAGAAAATTTACAAATAAATTAATTGTTTAAAATGGCGAAGAAAACTTATGATTTATTATTTAAATTATTATTAATTGGAGACTCTGGTGTAGGAAAAACATGTATATTATTTCGTTTTTCAGATGATGCATTTACTTCAACATTCATTTCTACAATAGGTCAGTAAGTGAGAATAAAAAAAAGAATATCAGCACATTGGTTTTGGGCGTTAATCATCTTTTTTTTTGTGTTACTATTTGTTTTTTTTTTTTTGTGAAAATTTTTACGTTTTATTTAGTGATTATTAAATGAAAAAGTGCACTATTACATGAAAATCTGAAATAAATTGATAAATTCTTTCTTTTTTTGTTTCTAATTAATAAAAATATTTGTGTAATAATAGTGAGTACTTGGAGGGAATAAAACATTCTACATGTTGAATTTAATATTACACATGCATCATGAATTACTTAATATTATCTAATTTTAAATGTTAGATAATAATGAAAAAGAAATTATCAAAACACATCTAAAATCTTTATCATATCAAAATTTTTGTTATCAATATTAAATATTGATTACTATAATCACACAGGGAGACAGACCGGATGTCAGTCGGTCAGTCAGTCAGTCCAAAATCTAAAATGCTAAATATCATAAAGATCAATCGTATTTAATGTTCATGAAATCAGTTATAAATGTTTTGATTTTTTGTATTAAATTGCATTAATTATATTCGTGGCATCACAAAGAAAATGTATATAGCAATAATTTCATATTTTATATTACAAAGAAAATGATATACTAATTCGAATTTAGTTATCACTTATTAATACAACGATAATTAGTTAATGATCAAATTAATACTTGCTACAAAATCATTTTTTATATAGTAATCAAAATAGTTAATATTAATTATTTAATTTATTTAAATACAGTGAATTAATTTAATGTAAATAAAATGTTATTATTTTTTTTTTTGTATTATTTTAGGAATTGATTTCAAAATAAAAACCGTTGAACTACGAGGAAAGAAAATAAAATTACAAATATGGGATACAGCTGGCCAGGAACGTTTTCATACAATAACAACGTCATATTATAGGGGAGCCATGGGTATTATGTTAGTTTATGATATAACAAATGAGAAAAGTTTTGAGAATATAGTGAAATGGTTGAGAAATATAGATGAAGTAGGTTTATATCATGATTTGATCCTTATTATTTAATAATAGTATTCAAAATTTATTATGTTAACTTAAATATTTTTGTTGAGTATCATGCCTGAGTTGAAAGTAGAAAATCACACAACAATATAATGTTTTACCTTTTTTCTTTATTCTTTTCGTTTTTAGCATGCCAATGAAGATGTGGAAAAAATGATTTTAGGAAATAAAAATGATATGAATGATAAACGAATTGTTAGTAAAGATCGTGGTGAAGCAGTAAGTAGTAAAAAAATAATTTAGTTAATTTAACAAACAACCGTACAATTTTCATTAGATTGCCCGTGAACATGGAATTCGATTTATGGAAACATCAGCAAAAGCAAATATTAATATTGAACGTGCATTTTGTGAATTAGCTGAAGCCATATTAGATAAAACATCAGGAAAAGATACATCAGAGAATCCTGAAAGAGTTGTTATAGATCGTAGAGGTCAAGATTCAAAATCACCTGCTTATAAATCTT
>JANSTX010010356.1:0-18814 GCA_027564355.1 Penthetria funebris
TTGATTGTCCGCGCCCTTTCGGGTAACCCCCATATACCACATATGGAAGCCATTCCACTATTCGCAACCTGTGGACGCGTCCAGTTGCAATCAACTTTGCAAATGGTCTGCTGTCAGTGCAGCCTATTTTCTGGAACTATTTTAGTTGATAGAAGAAAAGGCAAAATATCAGAACATTCATTATCGATATGGAACATTCAATATGGAACATTCATTATCAATACAGAAGTAAATGAATATTGTCTTCATGCTGTACTATCACAAGGTCAGAATGGTGAAGATAAAGTTGATGAACAAAATGTTCATCTGCAGAACTACAGAAGTTACAAACAGAAAACCTTGAATTAAAATATTTGCTACAGTGGCTTGATCAAGAAAATCGACCAGCATGGAGTGAGCTATCACATTTGAGCCATACTATTAAAATCTATTAGGCACAATATGAAAGTACTTCGAAGTAATAGAAGGAGTTATACACAAAAGAATTGAAGCATCGGATGGAGAGTCTTCAAAAATTCAACTAGTTATATGGATCATTTGTGATAATAGAATTATGATATTTGCATTCTGGCTTTACAGGAGGTCATTTTTTAAAGACTGAAGAAAAAGTTAAGAATAGATTTTATCTTTATCTGTGTTGTAATCCAGAAAGGACCCAAATCTAGAATTTCAGACATAAAAGAGACACCAGCAACAGTGATGTTTGGATGAAAGCTACGATTACCGAATGATTTAAAAATAATCAAATGAAGACTAGCTATAATGTACATGCAAATTAAAAAACATTTACATAAAATGAACGTATATGGTACTACTATCCACGACGTCGACTAGGGACATAGTCCAAAATTACAAATCCTATACAAAATTATAATAAAGATCAACGATGTTATGTACCAGATACAATAGACTTTTCGATCAAAATTAAAAGTAATAAACTAACTAATAACCACAGTTATCAAGGAAATGAAACGAATCATTCTTAAGGAGGTCCCAATGTTGTACAACTATCTGCACACTACTGAGAATTATATTACATTATATCTTATACAAATACTATCTGCAACGTTCCATCTATTACCAATATTCAACGAAAATGAAACATCGAAAATAATGAATAACAATCTAGGAAAAACACTACAAATGACAACTATTGAGAAAATACCAGAATGATCTCGATACTGATTACTTCACTATATAATCGACGTCATTTCAGCTAAAAAATTATTATCAAGTAAAGCGTCAATCTTCACTGCGACAAAATAAGATTAAAATAAATTTGTAATGGTAACTAGTAATTTGTTATAAATTGGTTTGAATAAATTTAGTTTATATTAAATTGCAAGTGATATTTTTATTATGCAACGTGACAAAACGTAGCCTTAACGCAACATGACAAAACGTAGCCTTAACGTTAACTGAGTTATTAAATAATTAGAACAACTGCATTAACAGTTTTTATAACAATATTGTAATTTATAAAATATGGAGTACATTTATTAGCAAACAATTGCTCTTATTACTGATAAATAAATAAATGGATTAAATATTAATAAGTTCATTATGATTTCCTGTAAATTTAATAACCTTTTATATGAATTCTATAATTGAATTTAAAATACCGGCAAATTTTGCATATAAACTCGTACTATCGTAGTTGTGATTATTTCTGTTTAAACTATGCAGTTTTCTGTATGCAAATTTTTCCGTAAATAAAATCAAAGCAAATTTATTCATGAATAAATTAATCAACAAATCGATAATATTGCTCGATAGGGTAATTAGAATTTTGTATATTGTAATCAAGTTTAATTAGTAGACATCTGTTGATGTGATTAGTTCTTAAAAAATATATAGAAATTAAAACTAGAATGTTGCAACTTATTTATAATTTAAAATGGATTATTTCACCATTAATTTACCAAGCGTTAATACTTTGCATAATTTTAACTTTATTCCATTATTGGATGAAAAATTCAAAAGATTATCAATTAGGAATGAAAATACCTGGTCCAGATCCAATTCCAATATTTGGCAATGTTCTAATGGCATTTAATAAAACAAATACAGGTAATATGTTTAAATTGGCAACATTTAACTATAATTAACTCATATTTATATTTTAAATCTGCCAATTTATTGATTATGAGATTTTATCATTTATCATTACTATTATATGTTTTCTGTTTTTAAAGAAATTGTTGAATATGCTCTGGAATTGAGTAAGATTTATGGTGATATTGGCCGAATTTTTGTTGGATATAAACCAGTTGTTTTTCTAACTAATCCAGATGATGCAGAAATTATACTTAATAGCAATGTTCATTTACAAAAATCAAATGAATACAGATACTTTAAACCATGGTTAGGTGATGGTCTACTAATTAGTAGTGGTGAGAAATGGCGATCACATCGTAAACTTATTGCACCAGCATTCCATCAAAATGTACTTAAAACATTCATTAATGTTTTCAATAAAAATAGTGTTAAAGTTGTTGAACGTATGGAAAAAGAAATGGGAAATGTATTCGATGTTCATGATTATATGAGTGAAGTTACAGTGGATATTTTATTAGGTAAGTGGTATTGTCTCGTCAAATTGGCAACTTTAACTAATGCAATGCAAAAAAAAAAATAATTATTTTTAACTTTTGTGATTAAAATTTAGAAACTGCAATGGGACATCCAAGAACGCATGAAGATAAAGAAGGATTTGATTATGCAATGGCAGTTATGAAGTAAGTCCTTTGGAATTGTTTACCTCTTTTTTGTGGGAGTAAGTTTTAGATTAAT
Organism: Penthetria funebris; assembly: GCA_027564355.1. Lineage (NCBI taxonomy): Eukaryota > Metazoa > Arthropoda > Insecta > Diptera > Pleciidae > Penthetria > Penthetria funebris. The sequence continues at coordinate 2,794 of JANSTX010010356.1, forward strand.
ATGGTGTTATCCTGGTTTATGATGTTATTTCAATACATAATAATTAACACGTAATTAAGCTAACTTGATTATATTATAGATAGTTAAAATAAGGGCAATTAACGTGATTAATAACCAATTTGGAAGTATGCTAACATTACAGTTAACATTACATTTACAGAACACATAAATTGATAACTGAACAATGTTCTGATTTGTCTGATAGGCTTTGGAATTTTGTTTCCGACTACTGACAACCCAAATATAAACTCTTTCTTAAGAAGATAGTTCTACGAGTCTGAGTATTTTGCTCACCATCACTCAATGGGAATATTTACGGTGGTCGAACTGGAAATGTTATTCAATGCGTTCAACAATAAGATAACGAGGGGCCCTGATGGATATTCATTAAAAGAGCATCCAATAAATTTATTTGGCTTCTATATAATTAAACATTCAGCAATGCATACATAACAAAATCATGGAAAATTGCAATGATTATAACAAATTCAACTCTATTTATCAACCAACTATCGTTGAATTTCACTACTCTCGGCTCTTCCAAAACTATATAAAAAAATTTGTGGCGAATAAAATAATCGACTATATTAAAAGTAACGACTTGCTGCCTGCCTCAAATGGAATTTAGAAGGGGTTACTCTACCAGCCCTGGTTAGCATGTTAGATATGATCATATCGGCAATATACGACCGACAACTAATCATTATGCCATCCATCGACTGTGAAAATAATTTTGGCACTGTTTGGACAAATGATTTAGTTTTCAAACTTATATTACATATCCATGATTTTAACGGTAATTTATCACACTGAATTCTCAACTTCATCAAAAACAAGGCTTTCAAAGTTTGCACATGGAAAATGTCTATCTGATCCACACACTATTACGGCAATTCAGGACTCGATCTCTGCCACCACTTTGTATACATTTTACATAGCTGACTTGCCATCTACTTACATTCGCTGTTCCACATCAAATGCAGTGGTGGTACATCCAATTTTCAAAATTAAATATGCTGATAACATCCAGATGCTTGCAACACATTCAAATGTATCTGTTGCCTCAAAAATTCTCAACCTGCACTTAAAAACTATAAACGATTAGATGCAATTGTGGAAACTAAAAATTAATTACTCCAAATGTAACACGATAACAATTAGAGGTATTTGTCGACCTCATTTCTATATTATAAACAACTGATTCGTCCCATAATAACATATGCGTTCACTACGCCTATTAACTGGTGCTAGAAAATCAAGTGACGAATATTGACACATCAGCAAGAATGAATTTATAAAATCCTGGTTACATATAATTATAATATGACCACGTGGCTAAAATCACCACTCAACGGGAACACGTGTTACGTGGTTCACTTACTTTTAATTATCAATTTTTATAAATAGCATGCATTTCATCTTGACTGTCAGTGTCATTGATCATATTTTTCATATATCTACCCAGTATACACATCAATGTTCTTATTTTAAGATAATACATAAATACTGCCAATAGGTAAATAAGCCAAACCAAGTATGACCTCCATGATCGTTGATGTATCTGAAAGTTTCAACCATCTAACATTTGAATAAATTAAATTAACCATTTCAGATTATGTGACATTCTTCATACACGACACAGGCGATTTTACTTTCGTTATGATTCAATATTTAATATGTCAAATTATAAAAAGAAACAAGACAAACTAATTAATATCATACATAGTCTAACCGGTAGGGTCTTTCAAGCTAAAAAAGATCAATTTCAGCAAAATATGGCAGATGGAAATATTCCAAGACCAACATTTGCCGAGGTTATTTTCAATGAAAAACAATCACAGCAGCAATCACTACAAAATCAACAATTCCAACAAATTTATGAATACAAAACTTTTCCAAATGATTTTTCACAAAAGGATGATATTGACAATCAGGACGAAGATGACATTGGTGAGAAAAGACGATTGGCATTTTTAGATTTAATGATTGAATCTGCTTATCATGGAGCAAATTTAACTGATGCTGAAATAAAAGAAGAAGTTGATACAATTATGTTTGAGGTTGGTATGGAATAACATCACCATTTATCATTTTAATTTAAAAAAAAAAAAACTTATTAACATTGATAGGGACATGATACAACTGCAGCCGGTTCAAGTTTTGCATTGTGTTTACTTGGTATCTATAAACATATTCAAGAAAAAGTTTATCAGGAACAAAAACAAATTTTCGGTGACTCAAAACGTCCAGCAACATTTAACGATACCGTTGATATGAAATATCTTGAAAGAGTTATTTTAGAGACAATAAGACTTTATCCACCAGTACCAGCCATAGCAAGGCACATTAATGAAGATGTAAAATTGGGTAGTTTAAATGATGTTTTTTCATAAATATATTTAATTAACTTTATGCATTTCCTATTTGTTATATTCCAGTTTCAAAGGATCTTACGATACCAGCTGGAACAACAGTTGTTATTGGTACCTTAAAAATTCATCGTCGCCCAGAAATTTATTCAAATCCTGATGTATTTGATCCGGATAATTTTTTATCAGAAAGAACACAAAATAGACATTATTATGGATACATACCATTTAGTGCTGGTCCACGAAGTTGTGTTGGACGTAAATATGCAATGTTAAAATTAAAAATACTGCTATCAACAATTGTTAGAAATTTTGTGATAAAATCTGCAAAAGAGGAAAAAGATTTTAAGCTTCAAGCTGATATTATATTGAAACGAGCTGATGGATTCGACATTCAATTATTACCGAGAAATTAAAGTCTTAATTAATTTATTCTGATTTTTTTCTATTAACATTAAATGAATACGTCAATTATGGTGTTTAGTTGTGTATCAACAAACTTGTTATTTTTGACTTTATACACCATAATAATACCGTCCTATATACTTTTGTGGTAATTTTGCAACGATTTGGTCAAAACTAAATACTCCAGATAATAATACATAAATAAAAGACATCAAGTTTAAAGGTAAATAAGCACCAACGTTAAAAGAGAGGTTGATAATTAACTTACTGGAAATTAGTAGCTTGAGTGTTTCGAATTAAACACGTATAGGTCTCAGGTCTGGTAGGTTTTTGGGTGGGCTGGCACAGATCATATAAATACATTACGGATTATTGTTGAGCAGTCGATAGATTGGCAAACGCTACTGTATATGTTGTCGATTTTAAACAGTCATTCTATAGTATTTATCGATTGTCTGATGTAAACAACTCGTAAACGTTATAGAATAAACTGATGAATATGACTCGCGGTTAATATCGTGATTCGCAACGTATGATATTGTAACGTGGAAAATTTGGTTACATTTTTTAAGTACATTTGAGTCACTATTATGTTGTTCCGGCTTATCTTGGACTCTTATGATCATGGTAAACTTTGAATCGAATGGTATCAGATGCGGTCTAACCAATCAACTTTAAGCTATTGACTTCGCTGACGACATTTGTTTGCTCTCGCAAACTGAGTGGGTTATTTGAGTAAAATTGAAACGACTTGTGAAATACAGCTCACAAGCGCTAAATGTTTACTTGCACTAAACGGCGAAGAAATGTATGAAGTAGAGCACTTCCAATATTATGGGAAGTTTCTTGACAACTGATGGTGATGCTGAAACAGGTGTAAAATTCCGGGAACAAAAGATTTTGAGAATGTTCGGCATGCTGAATATGTTTATCGGTAGTATTGTATGGCTGCGAAACTTGGAAGGTGGCGTATAATATCCTGTCACAAATTCAAGCTTTCGTAGATAAATATCAATGAAGGCAATGAACAAAATTGTCAACCGAAGAAAGTTGAATTGGATAAGGAGGCTGTCATCAGTGGAAAGAAGGAGGTGGAATGAAGAGAAGTAAGGGTACCCTTAACCAGTTAGTTAACTTTTGATATTTTCAAATAGCTTCCCAATCATTAGAAGTGTTCTACTACTTTCGTTTTAGGAATATTATTTTTTAGAACTGTATAGATCTACAAATGGAACATTTCACAGACAAATGTTATCAACAAAATGAAGGTTGACAAGCGAACGAGTAGATCTCATTGGCATCATGTACAATTATATTTAACCGAGTTCAAGGCTAGTGATTACAAAAGTGGTGATAGACGGTATTGACAACCATCGAAAAGCTGCTTAAAGTCGACAAATAAATGTATACAATCGTAATAACAAATACAATAACCATTTTTAATCGGTGAAAATTCTTAATGTATTTATGTGGGTTGTTCAAAACGTAGGAAACTGCTAGGTTTTAGTTGCCTTCAAATGCTGATCTTAAAACTAAAACGATCATATACTATACAATGACAAAAAACTGTCTTGTTTATAAGATTAAGTAAGGTGATAACACGTCAGGTCTCATCTACTATATTTCTGATTCATGTTGTGCCCTATGCTAGTTATTTTTTATACCTACTAAAGTTATTGGGAGTGCATAATCTTTAATGTTCAAAACACAAAATAACTTTTTTTTGGCTCATAAGGATGGAGTGCCATGATAATATCTATAGAAGAGTGATTGTATTTGTAAAAATCACAAATCTATGCTTTTGTTACACATTTTACACTTCTCTTGCTCCGTTTATTCTGGTATCGTCTTCTAACCGACAAGACTGCCGTTTCACTTGACACAAAACATATTACTTGATTTTCGAGAAAACAAATGATCCTTTCGCATTTACAATAACAGCCGTGTTTGTTGTATTTCCGACGACTGCCACGTGGAGGTACTGCTTGCACTAGATCTGTATTTTTCCTTGGAATGGATACATACATTCCAAGCTCGGTAAAATCAGTCAAGAACAGTCGATAAAAAATACATGAATGATGTTCCCAAAAAAAGACAACCGTGCTCTTCGTAAACATTATATTCGCACTCGTGCAATAACGTCATCGCGCAGACTATATAAATTCGACTGCCAATTGAAGAAGAGAATTCTTGCTGTCCATAAGGGTGGCTAGAATTTTTGATCTCTCGTTGGTGCTGGTGGATACCAATAGCAATCCTATTACAAGTTCTAAGCACAAGGCTAATTTACTGGCCGCCATGTTCGCGAATAATTCGAAGCTAGACTATTTAAAGATGGTTACTCCATCGATTCCAAGGTTTGCTTCATATATGAAGGTCAGTCAGATTCGATTGAGGGTTTGTTCACAGAATTCTAAAAAATCTACATACTAACGTAGCAACTGGTACTAATGGTCTTCCGGCTATAGTTCTTCTCTCTCCCTCTCTCTATCGCTTCGCTACATATATTTGGCTTCCCTTCAATCTGGTCATTTTCCATTTGCATGGAAGATGGCAAATGTCCAGCCTATTCCTTAAAAGTGTTCTAAATCGGATCCTTCCAAATACTGGCAAATAGCCATTACTTCTATATTTTGACCTATCTAACTGAAGTTTTGAGTAGAAGTTTGCACATGTTTGGTGAGATTCGGGTGCTTACACTCGACATATCCAAGGCTTTTGATAGAGTTTGACATAGGGCACTATTGTCGAAAATGGTCTCTTATGAGGTTGTGGATTTCTAATTTTCTAAGGGGTCGCTCGATTAGGCTTGTTCTCGATGGCGTCACTTCTGATGGTTTCCAACTTGATGCTGGTGTTCTCCAAGGTTTCGTCTTGTCAGTTAATTTCTGATAATATTTTAATCCTGAACATATTACCATTATGGACCACTACCTAAAGAATAACTTTAGTATAAAAAAAAAAATTTTGATGATTGTAATTATGTGCTCCTAAATGAAACCGCCATGTGATTTCTACACGTATAGCATTCTCGTCCTACTTATTTTATATACTGCATTTACATGTCATTATTTATATTGGCATTGCCTTTCTTCTAAAAATTATTTCAAAACAACAATCTATAGTCAGTCCAAAGTTCACTATTTATTGTAGTCGCACAATTTGGTGGTTCAACAATATTTCTACATTTTTTACCATTTCCTAACGGAAATGTGTTTTCATTATGGACTTCATACCAACTGCTTCACACATCCATCATGTCTACATTATTTTTTTGTCTTTTCCAAATGTCTGTTAATTTTCTTATTGACCAGTTCACATATTTTCAAGAGAAAAGGTCAACCAAAAAGCAATTTCATTAAGTTTTATCAAATTATTCTCATAATACATTTTTCTATTATTCCAAAACTGACCATAAAACCCAATTAAAGCCACAATATACAAAGTTCTGGAACGATGAAAATTAATCCTGAAAACATGCAGTTAATGTTGACAAATTTTCTAAATGTAAAAAATTCAAATTTTTTTATATAATTTTTTTTTTTCAAGGAATTTAATTAATCAAATGCCTTGCAGGTAAACAATTTATTCTTTATAATATTACCAATGTGCATAAGTCACGCATAAAATGCAGTCACTTGTGACAATTTTTCATGATGGAAAAATTATGCTGAATTTCGAGTCGGCCTTATATTCAATGTTAGCTATAGGTTCACCATACTACATCCTATTTTTATAATAATAATATGCACATTGTACATTGTTCCTTTGGTTACTGCATTTTATTATACGACATGGAATATCATTTGCATAATAAAACAAAAAAAAAAAAAGTTTTTTATTTTAGGGAGAGCATCAATCTCTTCCCTGTGATTTCAACGTTCAAACGTGCAAATTTTAAATAATTCAAATATTAAATTAAATTGAAAAATTATGTAAATATTTTTTTAAAGTGTAAAAATTAAGTAATAACAATATTATTATTCGTTTTTTGCCACGTTAAAACATTTAATATAGTCAACATGCCATCAGTGCATCCATCCATCAACCGTTGCATAAGATTGCTTGCATTATATGCAACTCAATATGGTGTTGCGTACCCATAAATGTGAGATGACATAAGGGATTTGCAAGTTTTTTGCAATGATTTTTGGTTGTTGTCTTTTTTTTTTTGATTTTACATATGGGAGATATGATGTTTTTTTTATAAGTACGTACTTATCTGTACTAAAGGCATCAAACTGCATTGAAGGGTAGTTACAGAAAAATTGGTAATATTTTATTGACGAGCACATTTTTCATAGAATGAACAAAATAAAATCCATGTATCTTCTCAACTATAGACATCAATATAACTACCCCTCGATTATTCTTTGTACACTATTATTGATCTTAACAGAATTTTATCACGGAAAAAATTTGGAAGCCTCATTAATTTTTAAAAAAGGGTATCCATCAATTTATGGCATACACTTTTTTCCCTTTCGACATGAGTTATTATAATTGAATAAAATTCGTTAAACTTGAGTTTTAAAAATATTAAATTAAATTTAAAACCTAAAAAGGTAGTTATACTTCAGTTTAAAATTCTAAAGATAGTAAAGAAATCCTATTTTTAGGGATTCAAATCATATACAGCACTATTATGAAAGAGAATATTGCATATATTTTTACTTTAAATAATAAATTAAGTAATTTAAAGTTACTGTACAGGTAAGTAATGAACCCTCGTTACAATAATAACAAACTGTTGCTGATATCAGAACTTAAAGTAGCCATAAACCATTGACATTTTTAAACCAATAATAGTTACATTTTGATATATCTTGATGGGTTTTACACAATCCTCATCTGATATAACTGATAAGGCTGTTGGTCTAGATGACATCTCATCAGATTTTCAGAAATATATGAGTGATTTTATGCATCAATGGTTAGCAAATTTATTAACTAAGTGAAGGATCAAACTTATACTTCAAACACATATAGCTCCACTATCAAAACTATGTAAATAGCTGTAGCTGTAGCATCCGAACAAATTGAGGAATATTTTACCCAATCAACTTAATCGTTGGTGTGGATCATGGTTTTACATTAATCCCATTACTTTTTATGACTATTATGTGATACCTTTCTTGTACAATATAGGATCCTCTTGTATATACTATGTTATTTGTAGATGCCATAGTTTTCATAAGCGAGAAACAAACTGAATTAGAAACCAAAATAAATATGTAGAATTCGGTACTTCAGGCCAACGGATTACATGTCATCCACACAAAAAGAGTACACGAATTTTGTATGTAATATCAATAGATCGACTCCTCAAAGAAACAGGCTCAAATTGAATGGTCAATAACTACCCGTTTTTGAAACATTTTAATATTTGGGATCACTTAATACAATAAGCGGTAAAATCAAAGATGATATATTTAACATCGAATAAAGTGCGGTTGTGTCTAGTGGACATCAGTGTCTGAAGAGTTATGGGAACAAAAAAAATGCCTCAACAGATAAAGAGGAAACTGTTGTTAAAGCAGAAATGACTTACGGGTTCTAAATTATGGGCAATTAAAAGAGATCATTTGCAGAAACTACGTACAATAAGAGAGAATGTTGACATGGTCATTAACAACAACGAAGCAGTTAAAAAGTTGCACCTATTACCAATATAATCACTCAAAATAGATTAAGATGGTACGGTAAAATAATGCGATCGGAAACTTACTCCGAAAATTGATTTGGAAATTTTAAAATGATGGAAGAAAATATCTTGATAAATACACGCTATTAGACCTGTGAACAGTGTTTAGACTAATGCCTAATATTGATATTGCCATTGCCCTTTCTGTTACCCATAACTTGTGAGTAATTTGAGCAGTTCAATTTATAGTTTCTACTTATTATGTCAAAACCGGTAATAAGCTTTAACTATAATTCAAAGAATTTTTTTCAACGTTTGGATCAGTTTTTCAAATACGACCTCTCAGATTAATATTTTGTAAATCTTACATTTATATTTGCGCTCAAAATAATACATAAAAAAACTTGTCTTTTACCGAACTGGCGTACCAGAAATCAAATAGATATATTTAGCTATAACAAATAGCTAAAAGGAACTGGTGGGTTTCAGGTGTGGTACGTCCATATCTTCACATTACAGATTATTTTGGAGCAGTAGATTGAATGACAAACGCCATAATATATGTTATTTGTCGACTGTAAACAGGCATTCGATTTTATTGATTGTGGTATGATGTGCACAATTCTAGAATATCGTCGATACTGATGAATATGATCCGCCATTCACAATGTAGAGTTTAGCATCGTGGTAGACTTGATTATATTTTTGATGAACATTCGAGAGTAAATCAGAGATGTATACTGTCGCCACTTTTGTTGCAGCCTTTCTTGGACTGGGTTCAGATCGGTGTAAACTTTGAACCGCATGGTATCAGATGAGGGCTAACCGATCGACTTGAAGTCTTGACATCGCTGAGGACATTTGTCAACTATCGCAACTGAGTCGGATATTAGCGTGAAATTTGAACGACTTGTGAAATACAGTTCCCAAGTCAGTCTGAAACTCAATGTTTCAAAGATGAAACTAATGAAAATTACTAATTTACTAAGTACGTCGAGCAGGTCTTCACTTACAGTCAACGGCAAAATAATAGATGAAGTAGATACCAATATTTGTCTTTTGACAATTCCTGGTGGTGCAGAAACTGATGTAATGTTTCCTATACTAAAAGCTCGAAAAATGTTTGATATTCTGAATGAAGTCTGGCGGTCGTCACAAATTTTCAATAATCTAAAGTTGCGCATTTCTAAAACAAATTGATTTTCGGTACTAAATTTGGAGACAAATAACATCGTGTCACAAATTCAAGTTTTTGTCAATAGGTGCCAAATACATACTAAAGAGTTACTGGCCAAATACAATATCAAATGAGAACTTATAGAAACTTTCAGAGCTGGAGGTTATGCACAAAATGGTCAGCCGAAGAAAGTGGAATTGAATCGGCCATACAATAAGGCGACTGGTCGGTGATTCGCAGTATATTAGAAGACTTGTCGCTCAAAGTCATTAGGATAATATAGATTTTCTAAATACGAGAATTTTTCTGTATTTTATTAGTGACCCACTTGGAATATACACTCTCAAGACAAGGCAAACTTGGCGTCGATAAATTGTTTTGGGTTCTTTAAAAATTTTATTGGTACTATAAAGTAAAGTAACGAAGCATACCGAATGAATTTCTTTTGATGTTAGGTAAAGATGTTTGCATATGTTTGCGTTTTCTATAATAGCTGTGAGAATATTCACTGAAATAAAAATTTATAACTTGAATATTGCCGATATTATAAAAAATTGAAGTTCTTTGCCTATATGGAAGCAGACCATTAAAATTTTGTCACAGTGATTTGCATTGAAGTAATTCGGTACAATGAGTAGTTTTAAGTAGTATCAATGTATCCTAGATGCACGATAACGCTGATGATAGTGTAACAAAAGATTATTGTAACTTAGTTATAATGTATAACATTCTGTTTTGTCGTTGCATGATTCAGTATCCGAAGATTTTAACACTATTTTCCAATCTTTGTAACTACCCTTGTGATCCCCAGTTTAATTATTGAAACATTTAGAGAATACTTATCCAGAAACAAGACACTAATTCCCATACTTTTGGGCGCGGTCACACTTTTATTATTGAATGCTTTCCAAGTACAGTTCTATTCATTTAAGTTAGCACATTTATAAACCAGAAAGTAAAGATTTACTTGAAGGAAGAAATGTTGCAATGTATAGTATATGGCGCTTATTAGGTACGATTGTATACATTGTTGCGTATTCTACAAGCAATAAATAATTCATTTGTTCATTTAATCCTTAACAAATCATTGAATGGTTTCTTTTTTATGTAAATTAAAATCTGATACTAAAAACATATTGAAACTACAGAATATTTATGTGGTCTCTTGGTAATTGCACGATGATAGATATGTAATCGCAATTCAATACATTTGTGACTTACGGGTAATCTTTTGTGGTATTACAGTAATAGGAAGCGAAAACTATGCACTTACAATCAAATGAGGCACTTATATTCTGTTTCAGGGCAAAAAAAAAACATTTTCTATTCTCTTTATTCAAAACAAGTGGTTGAGTTTCAAAATATTTTCTGACATACCGGTTCACCTGATAGATTTAAAAAAGTACTTTTTTGAATGAATAATCGCTTACAACAAACAAATTAATAGAATAGAAACGATTTAATGCAGTTGTGGACAGTTGGGTACAAATATGTTAAAGTTAGCCTGATAAATTAGATTTATTTTGTTGCAATAATGCACGTAACAATGGTATACTACTATATATATTATTTTTTTTGCAGTTATTCTAAGCATAAATGTAAAATAACGTCTCTAATAAATTGAAATTACATATTCTGATCCAGATCAGAAGAACAAGTTGCATATATAATAGTGAGTAGTGAATAATCAAATGGTTACTTCTCTTATTACCGGATTAAGTTTTGATAACTACTCTAGATTCTGTAGCTACTGTCAAAACTATAACGAATAACAGCAAATTCACAAACATACGTCGCCAATACAGTCATTTACGTAGGTAGTGATAATAAAGAAGATGGCAATGATGATTTTGTATATACAAATAATAATTACTATTTATTTTATTTTTTTTTGGTAGTGACACAATACAACATTAGTATCTCTCAAATTTTTGTAGGTCATATAGTTCAGGTAGTACATCTTTGGAAACATGATGATACGTACAAGTTATGTAAGTGCGACATGCAAACCAGACACGTGTTAAATTGAATACTTGAATATTATTAAACAAAGCGCTAGTAATCTAATTAAAATTATCGCCATATTAATATTGTTATACAATTATCGGTACGCCATCTATTACCAATCGCCAATAAACATGAAACAATGAAAATAATAAATAACAATCCTGGAAAAATTTCTTATAACGATACAAAAATCGAAATCTGCTAGCAGCATTTTCACCGATCCCCAAATGTGGTTACTAAAGGAATTTAATGTGACTTTTTTTATAGGATATCAGTAACATAATTGTGTTTAATTTATATTCAATTTTAAAATTCTTGCACATCCCCAATCTTAAAATTAAGTTCAAATTGTTAGGAAATAGCTCAAAGTTCACACAAAGGATTGACCACAACCTCAGTTGGTATTTTATGTACATAATAGGAACGGTGTAGTTTGCTGTCATCCTCATAGTTGCACTTTAAGGTTAGGGTCAATAATACATTGTCTAATAGAGATTACAAAACGAATACGACAAATTCTAGAGAAATACTAATGTGTCAAAGAGAATCCATCGTAAAGGACTGTGCTATTAAATGCACTTTAAATTACTTTTTAAAGATTTAATAAAAAAACCTTTTATTTATTATAAATTTTTTTCTTTTTGTATATATTTAAACATTTAAAATCGCTTATTTCTATAATAAAAATTGTTTATATAAATACCAAGTTAAATACAAACATTTCTAGTTTTAAAATGACATGTTTTACAAAATACTGTATAAATACATTTTAAAACATTTATTATTAGGTAATTTTACATATTAAAAAGTTATTAAAAATTTAATTTATTTTGTATTTATTATTTTTTTAACAAAATTAATTTTATATGCATTTATCTATACTCGTATATTCATAAAAAAAAAAATTAGGATTGTCTATCATTGAAATATATTTAAAAAAATATTTTTTATTTATAATTAAAATGATTTTGTTATACTCAGTCTAAAGATAAATAATTAACTTAAAGGGTTTCCTTCCTTAGTTAATTTTTTTAAATATTTGAAATATTAGTGCAATTTCATAACATGATTATTTGTAATAGGTCTATGTCTCAATAAATTATGTGGTCCTAGTCATACTTATGAATTTCAGTTTTGTTATTTTTATTGGAAATAGCAAATGACAGCATAATTTATTAGAATATGGTGGGAAATTATATGATGGCACCATCTGAACCATTACGCCTCGAGGGCGCATAGAGCGACATTATGGATGTAACATCAAATTTCAAAAAACTAAAATTGAAATTTTCCAACTAATTTGTTGTTAAGTTATTTTTTCAATTAGTTGACAAATACGACATTAACACCATCTTTTTAGTGTCGATCAAACGCCATTACAGACATAACGTGATCGAGTTACCAGTGACACTGCGTGGAGGTAAAGATTGATTGAGTAACCTCGATACTTATCAGCCACTCCATTCGTCACAAATATGCATTTATAAAATGTTGAAAATTTTACATAAAATACTAATGACAACGGCTTTTGTATTCTTATTAGGAAAAGTAAAACGGAATTTTTAAATAGAAATTTGCGTTAGAGATGGGATCGAAATAGTGAATTGAATTTAATTTAAAGAAAATATCCTAAATTAATATATTTTTTTGGTCAACGTCAGTAAAGTTAGTCTATGTTCACTTAGTAGTAGAAGTCACCTTCTAAAAACTATGAAAATGAGCGAAGAATTAAATGCAGAAGATTTAACTAGATTGACAAAAGAAATATTAATTATATTGAAAAGACAGCAACATATTAAATTATTTGTAATAATCGACTTAATTTTGTCTACTTTAGAGAGAGTTTTTATAATTTTTTTAAAAAATGTTGTCAACTTTTAAAACGTGTCGAAGATTTAATTATCTTGACATAGGAAATATCAAACAATAGATTAATTACATTGAAAAGACAGAAAAATATAATATTATTTATAATAATCGACTTAACTCTATATGTCTGCCGATTGCGCCACCGGTTTTGTTAATAATGTTCCTCCTTTAGAGAGAGTTTTCATTATTTTTTTAAAAAATCTTGTCCATTTTTAAAATTAAATTTTATTTTTCTTACCCTATAGAAAGCCTTTGATTATCCTTAATATTAATTTTCTTTTAATTTATCTTTCATTAAACTATAATATTATTTAATGATGGATATTTTATTAAACAAAAAAAATACTTAATTAAAATCTAAGTTTTGATCATTTGTCTATTATAAACGAATATTAAAATTAATTGTAAATATGCTAATATTTAAAATTTCTACAAAAAAAAAACAATAAAAGTATGTTAAAAAAAATAATTCATAACAATCACAAGACGAAGAAAAACTATGCAAATTACAAATTAAAAATTAATTAAAAAAAATAGAACTTATAAATTATGAAATTTTCTTAAGTAGATTCTGATGAGTCTTCGGCATTAAAATATGTAATAAAATACTCTATGGTCCATGCTAAACAACACATAAATATGCAACAACTTTGGAAGTGAATACAAATTGGGTAACTATCGGTTGCATCACGTATATAACCTAAATATAAACAAAGAAATTTCAATTTTTATCATTTACTCGTATTGTAAACTTTAGCATTAAACAAGATGAGGATAAAAGCATCTTCTACATAATTAAATACCTATCAATGGTCCAAGTGCGACAACAAAGACAGCTTTACCAATCATGTGCCAACCAAATGCAGCTGGTAATTTTTCCAATGAAAAATACTCAGATACGGTTAATGTAAAATTACTTAAGGCAGCACCACGAAAGAAACCACAAATTGACAACCAAACCATTAAAGATGACCATTCAGTTTGTTCAGCCAAAACTACATAAAAATCAAAAAAAAAAAAATACTAATTAATAACCAAAAAATTAATAAATTTATTTAATTTTATTCCTACTTGATCGTGTTATTGCAACAAATATTATTGATATTAGAAAAATATTCCTCTTTTTAATGTCTATACGATCACAAATTGGTGGTAACACCACTCTTGCCGCAATATCAGTAATTGCTGCAATTGATAAACAAAATGCAACTTCCGATTTTGAATAGCCCATATTTGCGAAAAAAAATGGTGTAACCATTTTGAAATTCATTTCGGCAACATAAAATATTGAAAGGCCAAATAAAATATTTAAATAAATTTTATCCTTTAAAATGTCAATATCCAATAGATTTGCAAAACGTCTCCAAAAACCTGGTTTCGGTTCATCGGCAGTTGTCATTTCAATACCAATATCCTGTGGTTTATCACTAGTTGCACTTAAGCCACCACCTGATATTGTTCGTAATCTGGTAAATGATTCACGATGTGCTGTTGTTATATTACCAATAGCTGTATTAACACGTCGCATTGCTCTGTCCTCTTCTTCAGCTTCTTCGTCACCAATCTTAATTAATAGATTTAAAAAAAAAAATTGTTTAAATTTGTATAAGGAATAATATTATAATTATTAAAAAATTTATAATTCAAGTTGCTGAATTAAAAACACCTCTATTAAAAATATAAATAAACAAATATCAAATATTATTGATAAACTATCACCTAGGTTATTCAACCCATATTTTACATCCATACATCATATAACCAGTAAAGTTACAGTTTTGACGTAACATTGAAGTTTCATATTATGTAAATATACCATAAAGGTCCATTTACATTCTACGGAACATCAACGTCAAGTCACAGGTCTTTACATTTATCGGCACCATCATACACCGTGAAAGTCACAGAATGTCGATGTTAATTAAAAACTTTTGTTTGATATAACGGTACGTAGTTATTTTACTTTAAACACACCATTAACCTTCCTTACTACTAACAAACTTTTTCTCTAAATGAAGTATTTTGTTTCATTATTTGTCGCTCGATTTTGGATAACAGAATATAAAATTGATCTTAAGAAATTCTAAATTATTTGTAAAATGATGTCATTTCT
The DNA here is from genome assembly GCA_027564355.1 of Penthetria funebris. Lineage (NCBI taxonomy): Eukaryota > Metazoa > Arthropoda > Insecta > Diptera > Pleciidae > Penthetria > Penthetria funebris. The sequence goes on from JANSTX010010356.1 coordinate 18,378, forward strand.
TCTTCAGGTTTATCTAGCTAAATTTTGGCATGACAAAGAAAATTACCAGATACACAATGGTAAAATACTGAGAAGTGAGCACGTTAAACACGTCTCATTGGTAATATTTCCGTTACATTTCTGGATGTTGATATTTGGATAGGAGTTTTAATGTGTGTATGTGATTGGTCTACAGTTTTGACTAACGGTCTGTGATGAGCACTATAAATTGTATATTTTTTGTCATGAGTAAATTATTTGGAAATTAATAAGCCAATTGGACAATACTTTCAAGTGATCAGTGATCTAGATATCTACACAAACATTATAAAGATTCTAAGCATAAATTGCATTCATATAAAGTGTCATCGAGGATAAAATTTATATTGGTCGGTAACTAAGTAAGTGCGGATTTTATTTAAAAAATAAAAGACAATTTTTTCATGGAACAAAGTAAC
>JANSTX010010367.1:4333-18812 GCA_027564355.1 Penthetria funebris
TTTATTATTTATATTATTTGGTTTCATTATTGTCGACGACGACAAATTATTTATACTATTATTATTATTATTATTATCATTACTAATATTGTTATTTCCAGTTGTGGGACTGACAATAAGATACGAATTTTTATTGGTTGATATATTGCCAGTAGCATCTGGTCTATTTATCTTAATTAACATCGGTGGATTCTTTGTTGATGTTTTGGTACCAAGTTTCGAATTGATAGCAGCTAATCTCTGTGATAACTGTAATTTCTTATAAATTAATGAATTATGTTGTTGTTGTTGTTGTTGTTGTCGTTGTCGTTGTTGTTGCTGCTGTTGTTGTTGTTCTAGATGTGGTTGTGATTGTTGTTGTTGTGGTTGTTGTTGTTGTTCTTGTTCTTGTTGTTGTTCTTGTTGTTGTTCTTGTTGTTCTTGTTGTTGTTGTTCTTGTTCTTGTTCTTGTTGTTGTTGATGTTGTTGATGATGTTGCTGTTGTTGTTGTTTTAGTTGTTGTTTTAGTTGTTGTTGTTTTTGCAGTTGCTGTTGTTGTTGTTGTTGTTGTTGTTGTTTTAGTTGTTGTTCTTGTCGTTGTTGTTGTGATAGTAGTGCATTCTTTTGTAATGTTATCGAAATTAGTTTTGGTTTCGGTTTAACAAATGTTAATGTAGAAGTTATTGGATATAATTTTAATAAGTTTTGAGTATCGTTTTCAATTCCAATCTGAAAATAAAAAAAAAATAATTTAATATTCAAATGTTATTAAAATGCAAAAAATAAATAAAATAAAGTGAGATTAATTATATAATACATACACACAATTATATTATAAAAATTAACAAGTGTATGTTGACGAATGTAGTGACCGACTATCATCCAGGTTAAGCTGAATTTCCATGCTAGTCTCAAGTTGCAAGTCACCAATTAGTAAAATGTTGTATTGGCCGAGTTGATGACAAGGAGGCTCTAACAACATGGGCTGGGAGTCTGTCATGGGTACACACGGATTGGGTGACATGAACGATAATGGAGAACTCTTCGCGGAAATATGCACTAACCATAACCTTGTGATTTGTGGCACCATATCTTAACATAAAAGAATACACAAAGAGGCTTGGATTTCACCTGACGGGCGTACCAGAAACCAAATCTCTACTTGACGTCCGCAGGCCGGATGTTTTTAGTGACCATTATTTGGTTATTGGAAAGATTAAAATAAAACTTATGGCAAGTATAAGGAGGCAACACAGAACAGCTAGAAGAATAAACGTTGCTAAACTTCGTAATGAGGGGGTAAAACAACTATTCACAGAAGATTTCGTGGATCGCTTGACATGTGACGGCGGTAGACGAGACTGGAATGAGGTCGCGGGTGCATTGAGACAGGTAGGGGAGGACGTTATTGGTTTCATTAATTACGAAAGGAAGGAATGGATTAGTGATGCCACATGGAGTCTAATAGGAAGAAGAAAAGAAATAAAGTATATTATTAACAACGGAAATGCGATGGAACGACAGGACCTACATACACAATACAGTCAATTGGACAAGGCGGTTAGTAAAAGTGCACGGCGGGATATTTTTTTTGATAATATTGCAGTTCGGGATCAACAGGCTGCAAACTCAAATAATATGAGAGAATCTTACCGACTGGTGGGAAAACTAAGAGAGATGCTTTAAAACTGAACGTCCAATTCAATCCAGGGACGGTTTGCAGATTTCAAACGACATACAACAAATGGAAAGATGGAGTGAGTACTTTCGTGAGCTACTGAAAAGACCCGAAGTTCAGGTTGCTCAAAGTCCAGTTGACCGAAGACTGGCTACAAGGCGATTCAGGGACTCTGTTCCGAGTAGTGGTGAAATCAAATCCGCTTCAAAACATCTAAGGGGCGGTAAGGCGACCTGGGCCGATAACATATCACCAGAAATGTTGAAAGTCGACTTGGAGGCCATTGCAACAATATTGGATCCCATTATTAGTGAAGTGTGGTTATCTAATGATATTCCAGCCTTATGGAAAGAGGGGTTGATAGACAAATTGCCGAAAAAGGGTAACTTGAGTATGTATGAGAACTGGCGTGGTATCACCTTGCTGAACGCGATAAACAAGGTTATATCTATTATCGTGCACGATAGGATCGGCTCAGTTTTACAAGCAGGTATTCGAAAGGAAACAGGCAGGTTTTAGACCTGGAAGATCTTGCACAGACCATATCAATACACTGCGAATCATTGTGGAGCAGTCAATTGAGTGGCAAGCGCCACTGTATGTGCTATTCGTTGATTTTAAACAGACATTCGATAGTATTGATCGTGGAATGATGTGGACTATACTAGAAAGTTATGGAATACCGTGTAAACTAATGAACATGATCCGTGGTCTATATCGTGGCGAGAAGTGTAGAGTTTTACATCGTGGAAGGCTTGGCGATGCTTTTGATGTCGCCACTATTGTTCCTGCTCATCTTGACTAGGTTATGATCAGGGTAAACTCTGAACCACATGGAATCAGATGGGGTCTAATCGGTCGACTTGAAGATCTCGACTTTGCTGAGGATATTTGTTTGCTATCTCAAACTGAGGCAGACATGAAGGTGAAATTAGAGCGACTTGTGAAGTTTAGCTCGCAGGTCGGTCTAAAGATCAATATTTCAAAGACGAAGCTGATGAAAATTGGTGCGTCTGAAAGATGTTCACTGGCGCTCGGAGGGGAAGAAATAGATGAAGTAGAGGATTTTCAATATCTGGGAAGCTTTGTAACAATTGGTGGTAGTGCTGAGACAGATGTAAAATTTCGCATACAAAATGCATGACAAATGTTTGGTATGCTAAATGGAGTCTGGCGGTCAACACAGATTTCTCAAGAAGATTTCTCAGAATCTCAAGTTAGGCATTTTTAAAAGTAACTGTTTACCGGTACTATTGTATGGATGCGAAACTTGGAAGGTGACAAATAACATCGTGTCACAAATCCAAGTTTTCGTCAATAGGTTCCTTAGGCGCATATTAAAAATTTTCTGGCCAAACATAACAACTAATGAGAATTTGTGGAGATTGGCAGATCTGGAGGCAATGAACAGGATGGTCACCCGAAGAAGGTGGAATTGGATCGGCCATACACTGAGGCGACCAGTGGGTGGTATTGCAAAATTTGCACTTGACTGGAACCCGCAGGGTAATAGAAGACCGGGTCGTCCAAAGGCTACGTGGCAAAGAACCGTCATTAAGGAGGCTAGTGCCAGTGGGATGGTTTGGAGCGAAGTGAAGGCGATGGACTGAGATCGAGAGAAATGGCGGTTGTTCGTTGATGCCCTATGGTCCCACGCGGAGTAAAGGTTGAGATGAAGTCCGAGCACAATACGTTGTACATTCAAACAACATGAAGGAAATTTACTGTCTGACAAACAAATTAACCGGACAGTACTTTGGAACAGATCGTCCAATTTAATCTACGGATGGTTCGCTGTTCTCAAATGTGATTCAGCAAATAGAAAGATATACTGAGTATCAAATATTTGATCCCATTATTAGTGAAGTGTGGTTGTCTGGTGATATTTAAACCGTATGGAAATAGCAAGGATAATTAAATTGTCGGCAAAGGGTGTGTGTGTGGGTGTGTTAGGACTGACGTGGTCTCATATTGCCGGACACGACAAGTGTCTGAAACTGTAAGGTAAGTACTGAAGGGCATATGGGTTCAGATGAGGTATAATCGGCCAACTTGAAGATCTTGACTTCGCTGACATTTGTTTAATGTCGTAAACTGAGACAGATATAAGGCTGATTTTAGAACGACTTGTAAAACACAACTCACAAGTTCGTCTAAAGATCAATGTTTTAAATAAAGATAAGAATAAAGATTGGTTTTATCTAGCAGATGTTCACTTGCGTGCAATGGCGAATAAATAGATGAAGTAGAGGACTTCCAATATCTGAAACAGATGCATACAAACGGATCGGCAAATGTATGCTAAATAGAATCTAACGTTCGACACAGATTTATAGTTAACAAGGTAGGTAGATAAGTTGATTAAATTAAATTATTATTTAGGAAAAAATAACTGTTCTATATATAATTACTTACCTCATTAGTATTAGCAGCAGTAGTATTATCAGTAGTAGTATTAGCAGTAGCAGTAGTAGTAGCAGCAGCAGAAGTAGAAGCAGTTGCTGTAGTAGTAACTGATGTCATGACATTCAAATATGCTGGTGAAATATCATTTTTCTTAACTGTTTTATCATTATTTTCAATTATAAAACAATCATTATCTTGAGTAATATCATTATCATTACTGACCGAATTATCTGAATCAGATTCATTTGGACTATATAACATAACTCTATCATCTTTCATGAATAACCAACAACCAAATGTTTGATCAACATTTTTAATTACTTTTGTATTCAAATGATTATCTAATAACAGTAATTGACCGTTTTTGAAATTACATAATTGTAAATCAAGAACTTCATGCATACTATACGGCCCAAAAAAGAGTCTATTTCCTTCTGAATAGGCCGCATAAACATCAATTGTACCATTCATTGATGATATTCGTATTGTTTTACGTTCACGTTTCGCAAGTTCTAATGCCTTCATAATTTTTGTAAAAGTCAGCCACCGTTTCCAACATGGTATGTAAATATGTGTAAAATCTGATGCTAAACATAACATAAACCATCGATGTGAACCAACAACTGGTATTGGTACATAAATACTGGCAATTTCACGTTCTGATAAAAATGTTATCGGTATATTACTGCCATTACTTATTTGGCTCAATTTATGGATAAGACCACCATTCAATATTTGTGTAGTGGCGACGGCGGAATTGTTGGCAATAGCGACGTCAGAAGTGGTGACGGCAGAATTGGTGACAGCAGTGGAAGCAATGGTACTTATGTTAGGTGTACTGGTGCCAGCGCTGTTAGCTGTGCTGATTCTAGCGAAGTTAGCCATGCTGATTCTAGCGATATTAGCTGTACTGATTCTAGTAATGTTAGCTGTACTGGTTTCAGTTATGCTAGCTATGCTTGTGTTAGCAGTGCCGATGTCAGTGATTTTAGATGTGCCGTTGTTGTCAGCGACGTTAGCTGTGTTGGTGGTGTCAGCGACGTTAGCTGAGTTGGTGGTGTCAGCGTGGCTAATCGTGCTGGTGGTGTCACCGATGTTAGCTGAGTTGGTGCCGTCAGCGATTGTAGCTATGTTGATATCGTCAGCGATTGAAGATTTGCTACTGTCAGCGATTTTTGATTTGCAAGCGTCAGAGATTGTTGATTTGCTACTGTCAGCGGTGATGATGGTAGTAGACATAGCTGCAGTAACAGTGGTGTTAATAGATGAATTTTTTGTATTTTGAATCATTGATGTTGAAGCAGCTGATGATAACATAATTTGATCGTTATTATTTAAATTACTATTATTATTATTTATATTATTTCCAGTACTAGTATTAATAATACTATTAGTATTCAGTGTCATTTGCTGTTTTTGTTGAGCATTTCCATTTGTCGTCAATAATTCAAATAATGTAGAAATTTTCTTAGCCAATATTGGGTGAGTGGTTGGTGTCGGTTTTATACGTACACCGGTATCTAAATAATCATTCTCACTATGTATGAAACCTGTGATGCGCCAAAAATTTGACACACCAATTAGTATTAATGCTAATTGCTTTGTGTGCTCATTATCAATACCTAATTGTAGCATTTTACCCAATAATGGTAAACGTTCAAACATTACAGCTTTAATATTTATAACACAAGTTGCATTTGTTATTAATGGCATAACATTTTTTACTGTTAATCCCATTATTGTATTTCGATTATCCAAGTCGATTTGCCACACATAAATTAGATCATCTTTAAATAATTTTAGAAATTTTCGCCATTGTACATTAGAAAATGCTTTTGGTTTTGGATCTAATATTTCCAGTGTTTCCATTTTTTGAATATTGCAAATGTTTTGCATAGCCCTTGAGACGATATAATTGAAACGGCTAACCAAATGTATATTGCGTTTATTACTAACAGTATTGTTACTACTATTGCAATTATTGTTTATACTATTATCGACACTTATATTATTCTCATTTGATGTTGACTGTTTATTATTATTATCATCATCACATAAATCAATTGTTTCAATATTATCACAATTAATGTGACTAGTTCTTTTAGGAATAATTTTTGATTTATTGTTACTATTTATTGGTAGCAATTCGACAGACTGACTATCATTATATTGATGTTTCTCATCAATTTCTAAATTGATACACGATTCCTGAACTCTTTTTTGTAATAATTCAAGTAATTCTGGTTTATTTTTTTCATCTTGCCTAATTAGTGCTAATTTTTTTTTATATTGAAATTTATTACGTCGTATGTAGTGGTTAGATGGGATTGGTTTTAAACGCGATGGCATTGAATAATATGTTGGAATTGATGCCGATGGTGGTGATGATGATGATGATGATGATGATGAAGATAATGGTGTAACGGTTATTTTAAATTGCTCTTCGTTACTGTAGATTGTTGAACGTCCATTATGAATATTATTTCTATTTACATGTGATGTTTTATTTTTTTTACTATTTGGTTCGTCGAATTCCATATCGAATTCATAATTCCTTTTTTTTTGATAAATTACATTACTATTATAATCGTTTTTTAATTTTGCTTTCATTATTGTATTTTGCATATTTCGATTGATGTCATTAATATCATTATCGTCCATAAATTGAAATGGTTTACCCTCACATGATATATTATTACAAAAACATTTGTACAAATTATGTACCATACAAAATACCTGCAAATCATCAAGAAATGGTAGACGATTTACGTTAACATCAATATGTCGCATACGATCAATTTCATTGATGTTAGATAATTTTGTAACTGATTTATTGCATAAACTATTGCTATTTTCATTATCAACATGAATATTTGTTAGATCTTTTTTCACATAATGATTCGTATTCTTCCATTCAACATCATTTGAATTCGTATTATTAATACCGCATTCAACATCTTCAAATTTTGGAATTTTTTGCACAGAACTTACACAATCACCATAACGTTTTGGTGCTTTCTTATTTCGACGTCTTGCACTATCCAAATTTGTTATATAAATGGTTTTATCTTCTGATAATAAAACCGTTGATGTGAAATCTTTTTCTTCTTTCGCCAATCTAGCCGTTGCTTTATCACGAAATATTTTAATATCTTGATTTATCAATGGACTCGACTGTAAATACAAGAAATAATTGTTTCACATTAATGTACACATGAAATTAAATTAAAAATTTATTCAAAAAAATTTATTCAAATAATAAAATAAAAGACATATCTGGTGTCTAATGTATTTCATCTGGAAATGCTCACAGTTTCAAAACAAAATCAAATACACGTAACTCCGTGTAATTAATCCCCCAATCATTAGTTTGCCATTCTCTAGTTAATTTGATGTTCTCTTTTATTGTTTGTTTTTGTTTTTGTTTGATACAGTGAGTACTTATAGATGAAGAACAAATAAACAGATAAGATTTGTATCAATATTATAGGTAAACTAGACATACTAAAAAAAGGTGACGGCTAGTAATATTATCACCACATTCAGTTTTGGTGTAAATTATACGAGATATCGAATTGGTGCGCAACAGGCCACAATGGTGATTTCAATGAAGAATATAATGGTTTAATATAATAGAAAAACCAGTTTGTTCAACGAAATGATAAGCTACAAGAAGTTATGCAGCAACGATTTATGATTTTAGTTTAAATTGTTGCTTTTAATTCAGGCATTGTCGTCCGAATATTACTGTTTATTTCTCTTTTAGTTAAATATTCAAATAAATGTATTTAATAAAAAAAAAAAATCAATACTTACAAAATCGATTGAATGATCTTTTGAACATTTACAACCCAAAACGCATTCCAATTTCTTGCAATGCATATAGAATTTTTGTGGTATTGATAAACTTTCACATATACAGCCATGCTTACAAAATTCTTTATTGCAATTTTCTAAAACAAATATAAAGAAAAACATAATTATGATGTGAAATTAAAAAAAATAAAATAAATTATTTGCTAACTCACCTCTATTCAACACAATAGTTGGAACAATGACTGTTGCATTCAAGCGTTTAAGTTCTTTCCTATTTTCAAGTAAACATAAAATATATTACAGGTGTGCACAAAAAATTTATAAATAAATAAATAAAATGATAAATTACAGTAGTTATCAGGTGCGAAGTGTAATAAAACGTACGCGAAATAAATTAATGACATATTGTCCAAAAATTTATCAGAAAAATCGTCTTGAAAAAGAGTTACCAGAACCAGGACGCCAACAAAATTTGGTTTTTGTTCGCAATGTTTTGTCTTATTCTTTCGTAACTTGGACCATGTTGTTACCATGGTTTTTGAGGATTGACAAAAACTATTTTTTTACCCAGGTGTCACCAACGGAATAAGCAAAAATGTTAAATCATAATTGATTAGTTTTTCAAAAAACAATCGAAAATTGAAAGGCGCAAAAAAATATTTTAACTGACTATCACCCAATGACTTTTTTCTATTCACGTAATTATCAAGAATAAACTGAAACAACCGTTGAAGCATACAGATCACATAAATCACTATACGATTCTGGGGTCAATAACAATAACAAAATAAATTGTACTTACATTAATTTTCCAGACTTTGTCTGTGGTTTTTTAATATTTAGATGAATTGGCGAAATTTCTTTCGATGATGATAATAATGTGTCCGTATTCGTATCCATTGTATTATAATTAATATCCGGATCATTTTTTATAAAACTATCACCAGTTAATGAAATTGTCACAGAATCAATAAGTTGCATTACAATATCAGCAATTTCAATTTTTTCTGTATCCATTGGATCAATGTTACAATTAAATGTATAATCAGTTGAATTATTTACTTCGGTCGAACATAAATCATTTATTATTGGTGATGGTGTTGTTATACGTTTTCGTACCAAAATTCGATTTTGATTATTTAAATATGGGATACTGAATGAAAATGTTGACAAAGGTTCAATTTTATTAGACGATCTGGTTTTCCGTTTATTTCGTCTTGTTGCTGGTGCTGTTTGCCTAATGGAATGTAAAGCGGATAATGCAAATTCTATCCAGTCATTTGACATTTTCTTATACGGTAATGCATATTTTAAATATGGTCTAATACTATCGGGTAACGGTTTATTTAATTCTGGTCTCACTTCCAATTTAACTAATGGCATTTGATAAATTTCCAATGGACCCAAGTCCAGGTCAAAAGATGAACGACATTTTGGTAAAACTTTTGAACAAAGTGGACCAGGTCTAAAGAAAATATTTCTACTCTTCTTTAATGTATTCAATTGTTTTGTGACATTTAGATTTTGTTGTTTATCCAATTTGGTTGAAACATTTGTTAGATTTAAAAAATATTCTTCCAAATGTTCTATTTTAATATTTTCATTAATATTACATTTATCAGAACAAATATTATTTAATTTTAGTGTTACTGCAGAATTTTTATCGACGACATATGATGGTGATGGTAATTCGTAGATCAATTTTTTATCATGATTACCTGTGCCACTGAAAATTTTAATAAAATTTTCTTCTGTCTTAATTGTTTGAAAATAAAATTTTCCATTTTCTGTATTTAACCAAGATATGGCACGCCAACAATCTTTTGTTATCGGTGTCTTTTGATGTTGTATATTTTGAATTTGATTGAAATTGATTTTAGAACCAGTTTTCGAACGTTTCAATAATTCACGATAAACTGTTGATTCATTTTCAATCATAATATACTTTATGTCAGTTTGACCTTCCAACAGAACACGTTTCTCAGCAACAGTACGTGGTTTTTCCATGTGTAATGGTCGTTTTGGACACAATAATATTGGTGGTTCGGCATCATCACACAACATTGCTTCATCATATTTACGTTTTATCGGCAATTGAATAATATTTGCTGAATTATCTAATGAATTTTCTTTCATAAATATATCCAATTCTTCGCTAATAAATGCTGGATGATATCCAGAATTATTATTAAATGTCCGTTCAACACTTAAACTTAAATTTTCTCGACTAAATGTTTCATTCTCTGTAAAACCAAGAAATTCTGGTTGTGAAGAATTTGAACTGTCATCATCAATTTCAATATTATTTACAGATTTTAAACTATTTTCTGTATTACTATTATCACAATTAATATTTTCTTGTAAAATAACTACTGGATCCGATTCACAAGAAATTGAATTCACTTTTTTCATCGATGCGTTTGTTTCGGATTCTATTTCTATATTAGTTAATTTATTGAACAAAGAGTTAATGAAACTGTTCATTTTTTGTGGATGTTGTTGATCATTAAAAATAGATTTATTTTTGTTTGGGAAATTTTCAATATCAGTGTTGACTATAATATCCGATGTATTATTATTACTAATTGATGTAGGGATTATTGGTTGTGACGGTGATGTTGAACTTACTAATTTTTTTTCGTTCAATGATTTCGATGAATTTCTACCACTTGAATTTGGAGTTATACGATTTAATGACGTTGTCGTTAATGGAGCGACTGTTGTTATTGATGATGTTGTTTTTGTTGTTGCTACTAATGTAGTTACATTTTCTGATGCTACAGTATTTTCAGTTGTTGTTGCTGTTGCAGATTTAATTGTTGTAGTTGTTGTTGTTGCTGATAATTCTACAGTTGTCGTTATTACTGCATCATTAATAGTTTTATCTAATAAATTCAAATTTCTTTTGCCCATTTGCAGTAATTTAAGTTGTTCACGCAATTGTTTGTCAACTTCCTCTGGTGGTAATGACATTTCCTCTAAACCAATTCGAACATCTTCAATGTCATTTTTTCTGGCAGATCTCAATGATTTTAAAAATTCTCTCCTATCTTCATCTATTTCATCATTTTCCACTACGTCAGAATTTGTTGATGGTTTAATTACTGCTGAAGTGATAGAGACTAAATCAAATTGTTCTTGTTTTTTATTAATTTCATCATTTAATTTGTCATTTATATTATCGTTATTGGTATCAATTTGTATATTCTCATTATTTGCACACTCCTTTTCATCTACTAATAAATGAATATCTTCAGTTGTTTTGTCAGTTTCAATGTTATTCACTGAGCTATTGGACATAATTTTCTCCGTACCAATAACATCATTATCTTCATCAAATTGTATCTTCTCATTATTTGCACACTCATCTTCATCTACTAATAAATGAATATCTTCAGTTGGTTTGTCAGTTTCAATGTTATTGACTGAGCTATTGGACATAATTTTATCCGTACCAATAACATCATTATCTTCATCAATTTGTATCTTCTCATTATTTGCACACTCATCTTCATCTACTAATAAATGAATATCTTCAGTTGTTTTGTCAGTTTCAATGTTTTTGACTGAGCTATTGGACATAAGTTTAACCGGACCATAATCATAATCATCATCATCATCATCATCTAAATCTATTATGTCGGTAACCGTTAAATTTTCAGCTAACTTTCGTTTATTGATGATGATGATTTCGTTTGTTTTAGTTGGAATTTTTTGTTGCTTTTGCTTTAATTTTCGTTTTCTAGATTTTTTAGCAGATGAATACATTTTTGAAAATTGTTGTTTAAAACTAAATCGTTTTTTAATGTCACCACTGGTCTTAAAATTATTAAAACGAATAAAACAACCTTTCTTTGTTATCTTCAAATTTCTAAACAAAATGAAATGCGGTCGCAATAAATAGCGACAACGTTTCAATATTTGTTTACCATTTTTAATAAAATATATGGGATTTGTATTAAGTTTTGCATTTAAACGATAAAATGTTTTAGTTTGTTTCTTTGAAATATGCATGATTGCAAAGTATAAAATTATTTTTATTGGAAAACGACTCCTGTAATATAAAAAAATAAACAAATATAAATTTCTTATTAACAGAAAAAAAAACACAAAGTATATTTTATTACACCATTAAATTCAATTATTTTTCAGATATGCATGCCAATATGTTCGATTCGCAATAAGCCGTATTGGTATTATTGAAATAGTTCCAACATTTCTATTGGATTTCTTACTGGGCTACATTGTTTTAGATAGTCTATGATCTACAGATACTATATGATCACAGGCCAATTTTATATTACACCAATAAAAATAACTTTATTTCAAGCTTGTGTATCATATTCACAAAAGCTTGAAATAGCTTATATTAATCTAAAGAATAAAAAGTTTACATGTAAGGTATTTGAAGGGATACTCCAATTTTATTCATCTCCGAACTGAAACCCACAAATTAGATAAAAATAACAGCTGCATATCAACTGGATATCATGACGGTATCTCAAGGCCATTTCAAGTTTTCGTGCGAAGAGAACTATTTTTGTATATAAGGACTAATTAGGTATTCGATTAATCCGATTAAGTTAAAATGTTTGTATATTTTTACAATTATAATTGTCAATATATTTTATGCACACTTGCAACTTAACAGGGTCTAAAAAGGAAATATACCATAGATCTGATTACTGACAAGACAGAATTTCATTCAAAGGCAGAACTTCCATTATTATAAATAAATCAAAGCCTCGGATATGTTTCCGATGACATATCATAAGTATTTTATGATATTTTTTTTCATGAAATTTGCAGTGTAACATACTGTGGCATTTATCAACCTAAAGTAATGCATATTGTTATTTATGTTAAAGATATAAACAATATAGTTTTTAATCATTTTATATTTCAATAACAGTATTCTTATTGTTTTTGAAAATATTGGGATAACTTGTCTTTTATTTTTTATGATCATCAACATGACTAGTACGTTCTTTTTAGTGCCAATCAGATGCCATAAAATTATATACATTGTTGTCGCGAAATCGGTGATAATACATGGACGAAAGGATTGGTAGAGCAATCCTAAATGTTAATCGTCTACTCTATTCATCACTACCACTTTAAGTATTTTTAATCAATTAAAACAAATGTGAAGATGAAATTTAAAAAAAAAAATTAAAAATAATAATACTGATAATGACAGTTTTCGATATAAAAAAGACATATTACTGATAGAAATGTGCATAGAAATATTAAAATTAATTTTAAGAGAAACAATTATAGTCCGACCCGAATGTTATTTCGGCGTGAACTTGTATATTTTATATAATATTGCAACCTGGATGTGAGCGCATCGACGATCTTTTCTACAGGAACGTTGGCGATGACATAGAAGTAGAGAATTTCCAACATTGTTTTTTGACAATTGATACAAAATGTTCAGCAAATGTTTAATATTAGAATCTCTGGCGGTCATCATAAAATTCAAATAATCTAAAGTTGCGAATTTTTAAAATAAATTGTTTATCGTTACTATTTTATGGCATGTGAAACTTGGAAGGTAACAAACAACATCGTGTCACAAATTCAAGTTATCGTCAATATAGTTGCCTCAGGTGCATACCTAAACATTTTCTAGTCAAATACAATACGAAGAATTGGTTTTAAGGAGGCTAGCACCTGTGTGATGGGTGTAGTGCTGATATGTAGTAATTTACGACCAATCAAACATATACAATTCAAATGTTTAATGAGATAAATTTAATAAAACTGAAATGTTTCCAGATAACCGACAAATTTCCATTAAAGCATATAACATATACTAGAAGAATACAATATATTTTTAGTTAGAATATATTGATTTGAAATCGCATACGATACGTTTGCTTGGTTAGGGTAATCTATAAACGCATTGACAAATTCAGAATACGAATGGTTTTGAATGATTAATCTTCGTAAAATTCAAAGTACTGCCTCTAACAGTCATTTATCTTTTCTTTAAAAACAAAAAAATCAATTATAAATACTTGTATATAAAAAAAAAAAAACAATCCTGTACATCATTTCATACTAAATAAACAAAAAAAAAATTGTTATTTTTTTTTTTAATTTAATAAAATTTATTAAAATTATTACGTTTCAATGAATTGAAAAATCATAACAAAATGGCGTAACACAACAAAATAACAAGATGGATGACCAAAACAACTAAACATACATGGTGCCGTTTTTGATATACAAAGTAAATATATAAAGAAAAACTATTAATTACCTATAAACTCCATTAAATAATATATCAAACTGAAATACTGTATAATGAGACAATTTTTAAAATTAATTAATGAATTGAAAGGCAATGTAAACTACACTATTTTTATTAAATTCCTTCTGAATTTTCCACACGCGAAAAAAAAAGAAATGTTATGTCAAACGCCGCATGCCTTGTAATAATCAAAATGGTCATTGGTATTACCATAGTTTAATTTTTCTCAATGAAATTACAGTGAAAATAAAATATCCCATAGTAAATTTTCTTTATGGGGAAGTTGTTATTCACTGTTGTGACAAATCTGCATGTTGTTATATTATGATATATATTTGTAT
>JANSTX010010400.1:6602-18796 GCA_027564355.1 Penthetria funebris
TGCGAGAAGTATGTATTGGTACCATTTACTCCTATTAAGTGGGTCCAATGTCCTTTAATTATTTCATTTCATTTATGCTTATATCGAAATATATTTTTGATTGGCAGATACGAGTAATGACTTTAGTAATATTCAGTTGTTAAGGTGCTAATTGTTTCGGAATCTCATTTCAGTGTGAAGCAGACATAAGGACATCAAAAGAGATCCGCTTTCATGTATACACTTTGAAATAACGTAAATTAATCATCAATTGAAATATTTATTTCCGTCTTAAATGGGGGGCTGATAAGTTCCTAATACAACATAATGTTATAAAAGGCAAAGAACACCAAAGTAGCAAAATAAATTAGTCGTCTTATCATGAATTTTTCTGTTTTTTTCTGTTCTATTTTTCTTCCTTATTTTATTTTATAATTTTTTTTTCTTTTCTATTTGGAATTTTTATTGTGAACATAACAAAATCTATGTATTTTTTCACTATCAACATAATTAGAGAGACAAAAACCCAGTGGATTTAAAGAAGACGTGGATAAAAAAAATACATAATTCACAGTTCAGATAACATTGAGAATACTGACAAAAATATTGTCAGTAAGTTTGTCTGCTTGTACTGTTATCGCTGATCTTCTTCTTGTTTTTTTTTTTTTTTTTTTTTCCACTTCAATATCAAGATGAGGAAAAAAAATAGAATAAAATAAATAAAATAAAAAAACATTGAAGAAAAAGGCAAAAAAAAAACACCCAACAGTTCATGTACATCATTTGAATTATTATTGTAACAGAAAATAAAAAATTAAAAATCTTTCAAGCAAAAACAAAAACTAAAAAAATAGTTAAGAAAATAAATACAGAATTTTCAACTAAGACATTGACCGCCTGTTGTTTGATACTTTAAAATGGATCAATGAAAATTAGAACATTTTAAGGATACGTTAGGGAGATTTCTGTCAAACTTTTTCAACATATTTTTAAACATTTTTTTGTTCACAAATGTAGATCAAAAGGATATGCGAGTTAACGATACAAATTTCTTCGAAAATAGTATCATATTGCTGATTGATTGTGTACTTTGTGGTACCTACTGATGCAAACTAGTATATGTTGGTTTTCAAGCGATTTATATTAGGTATACATAAATTATGACTGTCAGGACGAATATTAAAATATTTTATTTAAATTAGTCAATATTATATTTGTCAAGGAACATCTGTCTCGCTAAATAGACAATATGAAAAGGAAGAAGAAATATGTATAAACAGCCAAGCCAGTCTAGATAACAATGAGGTCTTCAAAAAATCATCGACATAATTATCTTTATTTTCAATAAAACATAATGATTCAGTGTAGTGATGTCAAAAACATGAAATAATTTTTTGATCACGTAGGATGGATGAGATGAAAGGAATATAGAACTTTGTAAAGATTGGTCCTGAATTCTTGAAGGCTATACAATCACTTCGTCGAAAAAACGATTTCACATGCAGACAAGATGTACGTGTAGCGAAATGAGTGACAAAATCTAATCATGATGAGCTCATAGTTTATTGTTTGTTTGATATGCAAGTGAAACATGTAGATTTTAAAAGTAGCATATACTTGCTAATGAAAATTAAAATATTGGGCATTATAACAGCGATGTCAGCAAAACAAATACCATTAAAATATCTATAAAATATGTTGTTATCGCTCCCAAATATTGCTCTAGTATTGATTTAATACAGGTATTGTACTTCTTACATCAACTACTCTCAATTCGTTAGCGAATATGCCACGGTTTCGCCAATCGCTGTAATGTACCAAACGATTTGTCAAATATTTTTTACTTCATTTGTCCAATTATCATTATCATTAACATCCGCACCTCTATAACTGCGAACGCCTAACTGCGAACTTCTCCATCTTTTACTAAAAGTTATTTGATCTATTTTATTACATCCTGTGAAATATAAATTGGTTAGTCTATTCTTGTATGAACACAATATTCTGCACATTTTCGCAAAAACTTCTTCCTTATTGTACGTAAGTAGCTCTGTGTGTATTTATAAAAGACTTCCAAATTTTTGTTATCCGAGACAACATTTTCATTAGTGTCACTCACACGTATTACACTAATATCTTAATCCCAATTTGACAGATGATCGTAAAAAGGTCTCCCTTGACGTCCACAAGGAAAAAATTGTCTGCCAGAAATGCCAGAAACCTGATTACAATTAAAACTGTATTTTTGGAAAGAAACATATAACACAAGAAAAGACCAACTGATTCAGTTCAATAATTAAGATTTATGTTACTGCAATTAGTGCAAGTATCTGTTATCTAAGTGGTTTAAGTATGTTAGTTTGGGTTAATATACGCTTATCAATTACGACTAGCTTGAAAGAGTTTTATCCAGGTTCTATTCATTGTATGTCTTACCATAGTATTGTTAGTAAGACTACCTTCTCATCATGTATGCATCCGAAGTGATGCATCTATTGCATATATTAGGTACTGTAAAAACCATTAAATTGTTTATGAACGCGTGTCTGCAAATAAGTTAAAGTATAGGAGAGACATAAGTTTTTTGTTTGCAAAAATGAGGTGCGATTAAATTATTTAATTTGATATCTTTATAATGAGTTGATAATTGCTTATTCAAGCGTAGAAGGTTAAAAACCTTCAAATAATCGTGTACAGTGGAAGTGTCAAGAAAATAATTAAAATATAAAACTGATTCATTTGGTTGTTTTAAAAACAAGAAAAAAAAAGTGTAAACGAAACTATTCAGATAATATTTGCCGTAAATAATTTCACCAGCGTACCTCTTCTCATCAAGAAGTTCATCAAGAACATAAAAAAATATGATTTGTTACAGTGGTTAACAATACGATGATGAGTTATTTATGTGCATAATATAAACATAAGGAATAAACAGTTTGCTATTCTTTAAGAAGTTACTTGATGCGGTTATATTTCTATTTATTGACCATAACAGTTTTTTTTTTTTTTGTTTTTTTGTGAACCATTCACACATTCCTAATGGTTCTGAATAAAAATGCAAGAAGATTATCACTAAAAAACTAAATACCACAATTTTTATGCAAAAACAGGTACGAATAAACATAATGGCATTTATGTTGAAACGATAATGTAAATTGGTAATTAATGGGTTTAGTGGATATTTGAATAAATTAAAATCACTAATTCTGCTTGAAGAAATTGCACAAAGCACATACATACATTGCGAACTATTAAACATTCTATATGTTATTTGTTAATTCTAGTTTCGGAATGAGTTATGATCAAGGTAAACACTGAACCGTATAGTATCATTTGGGATCGAACCGAGTGCCTTAACTATCTCGAATTCGTTTAGGACAGTTGACTGTGATATCGTAAACTGATAAGTGCAAAATTAGATCGATGAAATACAAATTACAAGTCACTGTAATGATCAATATGTTTAAAAGACGAAACAGATTGCTACATTTCTAACATGTTCACTTCCGGTCAATATAGCAAAGAATTAGATAAAGTACAGGTCTTTATAAAATATTTGGGATATATTTGACAATTTTTGATGATTCTAAAACCGATATAAAATTACAGAGTGCTCGGCAAAAGTTCGGTAAATTGCATAGAATCTGACCGTCATCACAAATTAAAAAAACTCATTAAAAATATCTGTTCATCAGTATACTTTTGAATTGTTAAGATATTGCGAGAAAATGTCACAAATTGATTTACATTCTTAAAATATTTTTATTACAATAACAAACGAGAATACACTGCAGCGATCATTCGATGATGCTACAAAATACGCAATTGATTTCAATTCGAGGTCAACGAAAAACTAAGCGAATACCTGTCTTCATTAATGAGTGTAGTACCAGTGGTAGCGAATAGAGTAACGTGTGAAGGTACTAGTAGTCAGAAATAGATCGTGAACAATGGCGATTGATCAATGTCGCCATATACTAAATGCGCATGAAGTAAATATCACGATGATGTTGTTGTTGATGAATAAATCCCCAGTATGAGACATAAATAAAACTAAATAATGACAAGGCAATAAAATCAAATCATAAATATTAATAAAAAAAAAATATCTGTGATAGTAGAAACATCATTTAATTCATTTCAATTTCAATTTCATTCGTTCCATTTTATAATAACTTTAAATAACTTGTTTCAATTGTGTGTTTTCAGCCATGGGCTTTAAAATGGACAAATAAATAAATTCCGCAAAGCAAAAATGGAAATGGAAAGACGATAAAAGAAATGTCAAATAGACTTCAAAAACAATACAAAACAGAAAAAAAAAAAAACGCGTAAACATTAAAAAAATTATCCAATGTAGAACACACACAATTGACGACAACATTATGTCATTTTAGTTTATCATATTTTGGTCGTCGTCGCACCAGAGACTGGCAGTCCATGCATCTGTTTATGATCAAATAACTTATACTATCGCATATTGAGAAGATATGATAATTTTCCGGGCAATTTTTTCTATTAAAGTTGGTGTGGTGGATTATTTTTTATACTATTGTTTTCTCAAAACTCTCTCTCAGTCTCTCGCTCGCTCTCTCTCTCTCTCTCTCTCTACGTCAGTCTCTATGTTTTTAAAGCCGAATGATTCCTATTTTCTAAAACTTCTTATTATTTTGGTCTGCGCTCTCTCTCTGTCTATCTGTTTATTCTATCAATAATTGTTTTAATTTAAAAAAATTAAAACTGTGTTTAGTTCTCAAAATCTTGGTCACACTTCTTTTTGTCTGTTTTTTAAATATTTTTGATAATAAAATGCTCATTTTACTCTGTTTGATCAGACCTTTTCCTTCTATTTTTTATTATTAGAAAGGAAAAGTTTTGAGTTTTTTAAATTCTCAAAATATTTTCAATTCTCTAAGTTTTTATTCGCTCTGTCTCTATTTCTCTCTCTCTCTCTATCTATTCTATAATTCAACATTTTCCTCACCGTCTCTAGTAAGTTGTAATATGTATTTAGTATGACAAATTTGACAACAATGTATGAGTATACATTAGTATACTATTTTTCAATATAAAAAGTATCAATATTTTACAGGTATCTCTAACATAAAAGTCTAACATTTCTTCATGTTTGCCGTACGTTCATTTAATGAGAGAGAATCCTTAATGTTCAATGAAACATAATTTCTCTGATATTAAAATAAAACCGGCAACATATACAATGATATTATCATCATATTATCATCCTTCATACATTAGCAATATAAGCAAAATTGGTAAATATTATACACATATACACATAAAAATATATGATTGGTGTTCTTAATGTGAAAACCAAAGAGAATGGCAAATACCAGACAGAGCTGCTGCTGCTGATGATGGTGTTGGCTGCTGGTTGCTGACTGCTGCATGCTGCCGACTGACGATGCCTTCTTCTCAAATATTCAACATTAAATTTTCTTCAATAGAATTATTGCAGACGATGTATTTATGGTGGGTTTTACTTATTCAGTACTTTACCGTTCGTCGTTGAGTTCAAACGTGAATTTTTCTTGTTCAATGTTACGTCAATGTTTCACTGCTGCTACTTTGCGTGATTTTGTAGAAGAAAAAAATAAAAAAAAGAAAATCCCAAAATGTTTATAGTGCATTTAAGTTGCTAACAAGAGGAAAATACTGAGCGAAATTTTCCAGATAGTTTTTCTTTAGCTGCATTTGTGTTTTGTTTTGTTTTGTTTTGTTTTGTACCGCTTAATTTAAAAGAAAATTTATTATGGTTTTTATGGCCTTTTTTCGTTATTGTTCGACTTATTTACTTGTTTAAAATCTTGTGTTTTTAATTTTAAATAATTTAAAAATAAACAAAGACGTAACCCCCACACGCACTGTGCATATTTTTTTACGGTTTTAATGTCAACAAATATTTTATGTCGAAAATATGCCCGCCGGTAAAAGGGAAATTTTTAGCGCAAAACCAAAAAAAAAAAATGAATTATGAAAATTAAATTAGTAATGGAAAATTATGTTCTTTTGTTTTTTTTTATTGTGAAAATTATGGTCCGGAAAAACTCGTTAAAAAAAAAAAAAATTGTGATTCTTAGTTTGGTTAGGTATATTTTTATGTTTTAAAATAAAGGGAGATATGATTTTCCAAAGGAAAATATTTCAAAAATCCATTAAATTTTTTGTCAATTTGAGGCAAGTTTAAACAATACGAAATTAGTTAATAAAAAAAATAATTGTTTTTGATTCGATTTTTGTTTTTCAAAAATTTTAGTGAAAGTTTGAAAATTATAAACCTAAAAATTTGATAAAATAAACCTGAATAGGAAAAATATCATTTCAAATAAAATTATAAAAATGCAAATAGTTAAAGGGCTATTAAAAGAAATTTAATTAAATAAAAAAAATTCAAAAAGAAGTTTTTAAAACGTGTGAAATTAATTGTGCATTAAATTTTCCTACTAAATAATGAAAATTTTGGATAAAATTGTAAATATAAAATTTGGATTATTGCAGAATTTAAAAAGAAAAAAGATCATTAGGTTGATTTTTTTTTAATTTTTAAGTAAATTATGTAAGTTATTAAAATATAGCATTATTTTTATATTACTATTTTTTTTTGGTATTGTCCTTTATCGTATTTTGAAAACCTTTTATCTATGCAACAATAAGAATTTGTTATTCTGCTATAAATTACAGTTTTAAAAATATATACTGTTTTAATTACCGCTATATTTTGTTATTTATAAACCTTAACACCTTTAGATCGTATTGGGTGAAATAACGATGATAATTGCCTTCTATAAGCATTTAACATTAAATGTATCATCTCGAATAATGAATATTGAATTTAAAATATGCATTATCACCATCTGTTTAGTTTCCATCATACGTCACAACACTGACGTATCTTGTGTTGGAGGTATCGATAACACCGTGTGTATGATAACCTTGATAACCACTTTAATAACCAATAATTATAATGTTTTGTTAAAAAAAAAAAAGTATTCAGGACAGTGAGAACTTGCTATAAATTGTGAATACTTTTGTCCAACCCTTATTTGAAATCGAATTTAAATAATTTGGTTATTAAAATAAGATCAAAATTGTTGATTTTGGTTTTTAATTTTGTTAAAAAACAAAAGATTTATATATTTTATTAGTTAAAAAGAAAAAAACAAATTGATTAGTCTTTTACCCAATGTTTATCTAGACAGACATCCTTTTAAAGTTACGTTTCTAAGAATCTTAAATGAAGAAATAAATGTATTAACATTTTTTTAATTTTAATTAAAATTCAACAAAGTCTCTTTGTCATGTAATTTCATTAAATAACACATTTCATATAATTCTATATGTACATAATAAAAATAAATATATTAAAATCATAATAAAAAAATATTAAAAGATAAAATAAATATATGTAAATTGAGGTAGGTTATTCTGCCGGTGTCTTAAAATAATAAATTGATAAGGCTAACATTTGTATTTTGAATTATGTACTTCATACCCTTGTACATACCTTAACTTATGCAATGGAAAGAAGATTTTTACATAATTTGTTTTTTGTTTTTATTAAAATAACCTACTTTAAAATTTAAAATTAAAAGTTAGTGAATAAATGGATTTATGTTTCGATATTACCGCTTCGGTTTTATGAACTTCAGTTACTATTATTCGCATTGTATTGCACGCGTCTGCATTCCAGAAGACATGACTTTCTTCTCAAACAATTGTACAGCATTATACCCTTAAGCATAATTTTATCAAAAAAAAAAAGAACAAAATTTTAGCCCAACATTTTATACTCTGACTGACCTACACTTCTAAATGTTGATCAACTAAATCAGAAGAATCTAAAAATATTTAATTAACTTCTATTATCAATATATAAGGATGTAAGGTAGATTAGATATGAGCACGTAATGCGTGACACTTGACTTTAAATAGTAACGCTTTAACTCAATAAAAAACAATAAAAACCTTAGATCAACATAGTACTTCGACTGTCAATGACTAACACTTCTGACTATTGAGTTTACTAATAAATGAATTTAAAAAGTACTATCTATTAACAATATTTAATCAAAGTAGCGTAAGATAGTTTGATCAAGTAATTTGTAAACCTGGAAGTTTTAACACAAAAATTATAACTTCTTATAATTCACATTCAGTTTTTTAAAAAAATCATCTCAAATTAAGAAGGAAATATAATGACTGCAATAAATTGATTTTTATGAAATGGCATTTAGTACACGTAATTGTAATTATAGAATCAAATATTTAATTAAAAAATCATAAATTCATGTATTTTTCGACAAACTTAAATTATTGCAGTTATTGTGCTACGATTTCCCTAATCATTGCGACTTTAAGGTGAACTCTGTTAAGTCAGTTTGTATGTATTATCAATTATATATATTTAAAATTAATTTCCAATATTTTGTACTATAATAATTTATTTAACAGAACCGAGCTATATCAGCTATCCTATTAATTTAATTATAATATATTGATTCTAACATATAACTGGTTGAAAATTTTAAATATATTTCTTGCAGATTTTAGTACAGTTTTCAAGTAGAAATATATTTGATTTAACTAATTTATCATTGCATAAAATGTCCAACTTTTATTAGAAAAATACAATCCAAATACTGCGAATTGTTTTATTTTGTGGCAAACCCATACTTTTAGCAATAAAATATATTTATTTCACTTATTGCATGTGTGCAATATAATTTCAGTTATACATTAAATGAATTTATTTATTTTTCTCTATATAATTCCACATATTACATGTTTTTAAATTCATTGCATTAATAAAATCTATTAATTTATTGAACTACTGACTAATGTAGACTATTGTTTTTTTATCTACAAAATGTCTACTCATAAAATACTGACTTGTAAAAAATATACAAATTTTTCTCAATAAAGTATAAGGTGTTTTAGCAAACTTTTATTGTACAATATGAAATTAACGTAAACTGCGCCCGATAGACCAGCCACTTTCTAAGATTGCACTAAATTTGAATAAATAATATTTTTACTTAGTATAACTTTCAAAGAGATATTTTGATAAATACTAAAATTTGTATATATTTGAATAGCAAAATGTCAGGAATCACGAATGTGAATATAAAAATTGGGTACAATAAACATTCAATAGTGGATGAGTAAGTTATTGAAGGGATGTATTTTACAGGACTCTAAAAATGTATGTAGAACGATATTCTTCAAAACTAAAGTATACTAGATATTTTTCACCATATAACTTTTCAAAATTATTGAAAGAATGCGAACTTTAGCCTTACTATATTTATGGTAACTTAAAATTAAGTAAGTCTTGAGAAATTTTGTCGACATTCTTATCGTCCATATAATGAATGTTTGAAGCAAGCTTTTGTTAGCTGAAGAAAAAATTTAAAAATTCACTATGTAAAAACTATTTAAAATTTAAAAATGTATTGATGAAACTCCATATGGAGAAACTCCGATTACTTCTCAATTTTATGAAACACAACACAAATAAGGGAATGTTTTTTTGTCCTCAGTATTATTGGAAAGTTGTAATTGAATTTTTTTAAAAGAAAATACACATTACACAACCGATTACTAAATATAAAATTTTACTACAACAATCTCACGAAACAAATCAATTGTTTCTGAAAATCAAACTATATTTTTTTAATTTTAAAAACAAATTGATGGTTTTGATATACACAATGTTTAAAAAATTTAAACAAGTCGTCACCCATTATGTTCTAAATAGCAAAATGTGCATTTGAATAGTGAAATCATTAAATATAGTCATAGGAACTATGATAACCATGTTTACCATTATATTTGACTAGTCATGTTTTAAATTATACTTTTTGTAAGTTTTTAATTGTAAAAATAAAGAAATGCGTGAATGATAATTATGAGAATGATTGATACTAGTAGCAACAGTTTGGATAAACGATAAATTAAATGGAATAATGCATTTAAAGTATATATTCATATTTTCAGAATTTAGAAACATTTAGACTAGTTTCACTAAAATATTTCGATAAATTCAAATGTTATCAACAAAAATTTAAGTTACGAGTAATCTTTCAATGAGACTGAATTTGTAAAATAATTATATAATATTAGAACATCTCTTTAAATAATGTATTCCTATCCACGATGTAAAGTATACTGAAGGATGAAGATGATCTACTAACATTTAATTCCAAGTTTCTAAACAAAACAGCAACTTTTCCCAATATTCATAATATATTTAAAAGATGTATTTATATTTATCCAATATTATAAGGGATGATTTATTTCAAATAAAATTTATGTTTTTATTACCAATTTAATAGAATTCCCGTCTTCATAGTGTTGTAGTCAGATTTGTATACTTAATCTTCGAATAAAATCATTATTGTAGAATTTCGTCTTGTTTAAAGTCCGTAAAAATTACAATCACAATTTTTTCCTCCTCATATAATCAAACTCAAAAAAATTCTGTATTATACAAACGAGTATATTTATAGAAAATATTCTACATCAATTTCAAATAAACTTTGATAATAAAAACCCTTAAATAATTTCAAATCGGTGCTTGTAATTGTCACAACAATACAGGATGTTTATTTTTCAGGTTTATCATAAATTATCCATTATTCATCATAAATTAAAATACCAAAAATTACCGACATTTACATGGGATTTTCACTCAATTATATAATGGAATCATTAGAAAAGAAAAAAATAAACCATTAATTTTAATTAATTACTAAATAATTTAAAAAACTTAACATCATATCAATATCGAAACAACATAAACAGTCAAAAACAAAAAAAAAAAAAAAGGAAAAAAAATACAGATTCAAAATTAACATTTTAATATTCAACTCACTGTTTAACAGGCACAGCGAGTTGATTACATTTTTAAAACAAAAAACTAAATAATAAATTAAAATATTAAAAACGAATATATTAAATAAATCTAATTTGATAGGAATAACAAATAGTTGATAAATTACTTACTAGTGTAGTAATTTAATCTAACATTTATTATCATTTAATTTGCATGTTACAACCGAAAATTTAATATAATTAAATTTGTGCAAATATATTGAAATTAAAATACATTTTTACAAAGATTAAATGTTAAATTTCAAAATTAATGAATTTAAATTAATAGAAATAACGATTTATATACTCTTGTCTAATTAGACAATATATATTTTTATGAAGAGGCTTTAATTATTTAATTATTTATGTTTAACATCCGGCTGGATTTATTTAAAATAGCAAAAAATAAAAAAAAAAAATAATTTAAAAAAAAAAATACATTAAATTGTTTAAGTTTAAATCGTGTGAAAAACTTAATTAGTATACGAAAAAGTATCTATCCTCTAAAAAAAATATACAAAATGCTAGATAATTAAATTATCAGCCTCAGAATCAGTTTACGTATGAGTGAATTGAATTCTATGATTATTGTATATATTATTATATACAGTTATAAAATAGATGGATAATGATCATAATACTTATTGATCAGTATTGTGATGAGTTTTTATTAGAGTCAATTAAGTGGATCTTCCGGATGTAATTAACACCAGTAATACACAAATAAACAATTTAATGTTATAGTGTCATATAAAAAATTTCTTTAAAAATATACTCTTATGTACTAGACAGAATATTTAACGATATAATCGTATTTTTCTGTTTTCAATTTTATTGCGAATTCATGGTAAACTATTGGGGCGCGATTTTTTTGTTTTTTTTAGGAACATAGGAGATTTATTTTAGTTATGACCATTTAAAACAATTTCGTAAAGTTTTTAGACTCAATGGTTCCTTAAAACAAATTTATTTAAATATTCTTTAATTGATAACATTCTGCTGAAAAATAATCAAAATTTTCCAATCAAATGATCTCTTTAATAAATGCTTTAACAATTCTGGAAATTATTGATTTTCTCAGCGATTTCTATATAATATATCTGAATAACATTATTGATACATCTTTGTTAGTTTCAGATTGCATTTATCTTTCAGATTATTCATATTAAATACATATGTTTTATAATATACTTATATGTTTGTTGTATATAAATATAAATTGACAGGTGTATTAATTACTATAATCATATAAATTTAATATATTATAATAATATCATATTATTAATGTTAAGATTAATTATGCAATTCTTCAGTGATATGTTCAT